>PVKZ01003185.1:0-152119 GCA_004027375.1 Macroglossus sobrinus
TGTTGTGACCGGAATAACCAGACTCAACCTGAGTGCTCTGATATTAGAGGCAGTTTATTAGCCGGCGGCTGTCCTTCCAAAGGAGCAGCCCCGAAACATAAAGATACAAGGGTTTTAAGCCCAAAATCTCATTCTTCATTCTGTCTAAATCACAAAGGTTTAATATTTCTTCTATTCTCTACCTGTCAACCTAAAGGTGTGTTGTGCAAGCGGGGGTACAGAAGCAGAAAGTGTACTGTTAAAATGTTAGGTTCCCACAGGTAACTATTAGGTTCCCATGGGCAACTGTTAGGTTTCCAGGAGTAATAGTCAAACAATAACTTTTCAAGCAAGCAGGTGTCCAGAAGCGAGACATGGCAATTAGCATGTAGGCTCTTAACCTTAACCCATTACTACATCTTTGTGACCCTTTCAGTAGCAAGTCATCATATCTGTCCTCCCTATTCAATTGGTCAAATCATATTCCTGCCCTAAGATCACCATCACCCAGAAAATATCCATGAGGTTCCCACCCCCTTCCCACAAGTTGTTTACAGTCCCCAATCCCACCCACAGAAGTGTATATTTCTTCCACAGGGGTTGGAGGAGAAAAGGTTTTCAAGAAGCAGTGTAGTCAGAATCACAAGAGGCAGCCATGCTGACCTTGGCAGCTCCCTGATCCAAGCTCCTAGTAGCAAACACTTGGTGGAAGATGCTCACTCTCAACTCAGGCTCTCTTTCAGAAAAGGCCTTTGTAGTGATCCAGAATAAGCCACTCCAAGATGAGCCTCAGTGATACGCAGATTACTTAAAGCTAAAGGCAACTTTAGCCACAAGGTCAAGATAAATTTCTTTTTTTTTCTTTAACTATCTAGAAAAATTTAAATTAAAGAACTTGCCCATAAGAGATTATCAGATATATCTACTTTTGCCTTAACTATAGGGCGGGAAAATGTCTTTTTATTAAACATCTGCTCTTATCATTCTGCAATGACCCTTTGAAGCAAGGTGCATTACCTCATTCTTAACTCAGGACGTCTTATATACATCAATCCCCCTTTCTATCTCTGAACCCCTCCTGTGTGTGAGGTCTCTGAATCTCTCATGTATGTGGTGTTTCCATATATGTGTATGTATGAAATTTGGTTATTTTCTCTTACCAATCTGTCTTATGTCTGTTTGATTATTAGACAGCTGAAAGAACCTTGAAGGTAGAAAAAAGATTGCTCTTCCGCCAACATCTTTTACGACTAACTTGTCAGAGATGATGTATTTAGCTTCTCTCTCAGGTCCTCTGATCATCTCTTGAGATACCTTCCACTCTTTTCACCTGCTTTTCTTACATGCACACTACTGAACACTGGCTTCTGCTTTGTGAGAGTTCAAACTGGAAGACAAAAAGATTACTCCCTTTCTACTCATACCAGCCTTAAACTCAGATACAATATAGTGACTTCCATGTAATAGTGCTGTGCAGATAAAGATGGTCTCATCTCTCTAAATACAGGGTATTGAGGTTTCTCAAAAAATTAATTAGAATTATATGACCCAGAAATCCTTCTTCTGTGTCTCTAACCAAAAAAATTGAAAACATTTATCTGTAAGGATATATGTACTTTGATGTTCATTGCAGCATTATTCATCATGGCCAAGACATGGAAACAACTGAAGTGCCCTTAAATAGATGATTGGATAAAAAAGATGTGGTACATACATGCATTAGAATATTACTTAGCCAAAGAAGAGATGAAATACTGCCATTTGTGACAATATGGATGGATCCTGAGTTTTTTCATGCTAAGTGAAAAAAGTCTGACAGAAAAAGTTGAGCACCATATGATTTCACTCATATATGGGATATAGAAATGAAAACAGCAAACAAACAAGAGAGACAAACAGAAATTCATAGACACAGACAATAGTTTAGTGGTTATCAGAGGGAAAGGGGAGAAAAGGGAGGTAGGTAAGAGTAAAAGGGGTGAAATATATGGTGACGGAAGAAAATTTAACTTTGGGTGTTAAATACACAATGCAATATACTCGTAACATATTATTGAACTGTACACTTGAAACCTATTTGATTTTATTAACCAATGTCACCCCAACTAAACAAACAAACAAGCAAGCAAGCAAACAAACAAACAAATAAATACAGAGTTTTCCCTTGCTAATCAAATGAATAACATTAAGATGAACTCATATGGGCTTTTTGGCTAAATTTGTCCCATCAGTTTAATCCAAACCTACTTTGAAAAGGTTATATTGTAAGTTAAAGTGGGTTAAAGCCTACTTTAAAAGGAGAAATAAGAAATGAGTTAAACAGTGCAACATACAACCCACAAAGAGAGTAACATCCTCTACATTTTTCAGTTCATACTCCATCTTACGATTCCTCAGCCCTCTCCATTCTTAGCCCAGTGAACTACTGTAAAGATATCCCTGCTATACTGATCTTCCACCCTCCCTGTTCTCAGTCTCCACATCTGTTCCTCTAGCTATTATTCTGAAAACCCTACCACACAAGAGCTGGGAATGCTCAGGGGAATGGATCTGTAGCACAATATCCAAGAGACATTATGTCAGAGATCTTAAGTTAGTCCTATTTTCACCAAGGACAGACACGAGTCATGACATGGCATTCTAGCATATGGATTTAGATGAGATCAGTGACCCTGCATCTCAACTGTGTTTCAGGGTCATTTGTAGAGATTTATACATTTGTATCATTAGGGCTCACACTGAAAAATTCTGATTCAGAAGGTATGAGGTATAATTCACCTGCCTATTTTTAAAAAATCCATAGTTAATTTTGCTGCACTCAAGTGTGAAAACCACTGGGCTAGATCATTGGAAAATTTTTTGAAATTAAGATTGTGTGTCAGTTGAGGGTGGGACAGGATTTGAAGTTGCTTTATTGAGCCATTTTAAAAACACAGGATATTGAGCTATATTTCTATTTCTTCATAGAAGAGAGAAATGGACTGACTGATGCCTGAAGGTTTTATATAGTACAGAATTTCTCTTGCTTTATATCAGTATTATTTTCATGAGGACAGGATCCAGCCATACAAAATATGAATAATTTGCTGCAATATATGCCCTTACAACTAAAAAAAATGTAGTCATAGAATCTTAAAGGTGTAGAAATCTAAATCACTCATGGTAGCTTCCTTCTAGCCACTGCCATGATGCTTTCTACAGTATCTCCCTCCAATTCTTTCTACTTGACATTTTTAATTGCCTAAATTAAACTATTTATTTATCAGTAACTTCTGCCTCTCTTGTGAACCAAACAGACTCTTCAGAAGAATCTGAAGCTCCCATTCTTGACCACGTATATTCTTCCAGCTGCCATCATTTACATCTTGTTACCTTCAGACAGGAACCTAAATTTATCCTTGTGAACACAATGCCTTCGGACAGGAACCTAAATTTGACCTATGTCTGCCTAATTTGAGAGAGAGTGTCCTGTACTTCCTCTCCCGTAACTTGGCTCCCAGAAGGAGCCAAGCCAGGCTGTGTAGTACTTGTCCTGATTAATAGAGCAGAAGTTACAGTCACCCAGGAAACTGTTACTGGGGTCTCTCTGCTCTCAGGAGCAGGGTTTTAAGGTGACAGAAACAATTATAAAGAGCCTCTTTGGCTCTGGAGCCATCCAAAAATCTGCTAAAGATTTTTTGGTTTCCATGGTTTTCACAGAAATACTATAAAAATTTTGATGTGAGTTTCTATCCTGCCACTCTGCTCCTAAGAGAGGGTAAATCAACAGCAGGGAGATAATTATAGGGTAAGGGGCTCACTGGCTCTATTGTGCTTGGACCAGAGTTGTCAGGATGAAGCACACAGTTGAGCAGATTGGCCTTCTCCATCTCAAGAAGAAGCTCCAGTCTTGGATTTATTTGGTTAAAATCATGATCCAACTTGCATCTTTCTATTTAATAAGTCCAGTTTTGAAGCTGTCTTTAATCTATAAATTACTTCAAGTACTTTTATAGAAGTAGAGTTGAGAACTTATATAAACAAATTAAAATAAACTATGTAAACAGCAAAATAATTCTGCTTCTTCTGTTTGTTTTCTTAATTTGCTTCTGGAATCCTTAGTGTAGGTGTGGAGAGTATAGCTCATGTATACTTCCTACTACATCCATTAAATTACCTTTTTTTCTAGATATTCTCTCAGTAGGAAACTTATAGTTATCTCAATTATGTTCTCTAGGACCTACTTTGCTCTTACACAAGGTAGTTTTTGTTTCTGTTTAATGTATGTTTTCCTTTTTTAAACTTAAACTTTTCTCTAGTTGTAAAGCAAGTAAAATTAAAAACCAAACACAAAACCACAAGACTAGAACATCTTTATTTTCTGCGGAGTACTTACAATCATCTTTCATATGTTTATACCTCATCAGTCATTCTCAATCCTCTCCCCAAAACATGATAAACCACTAGAAAAAAATATTTCCTCAGACTCAAAGAGGTTTAAGAAGAAAACTCACAAAGCTTTTCAAATTTGTAGTCTCTGATGGTCTGGAAGGAGGAGAATATTCTAGAATGGTACAACTTTTTACAATGTCTTAAACACTTTTACATTTCCCATCTGATCCTCATCACAAAGAATCAAAGAAGGTAGGCTTTATTATTCATATTTCAATGTTATAAAATCTTTTTCACAGAGAGGTTCAATCATTTGCCTAAAGTCATACACAAGACAATCAATAGATCGGGGCCTTGAATCCATGTGTTCTGGTCTAAAGCCAGCCTCTTTTCTGCCCTACAAAGGCCATCCCTTTTAGTGGATTTCAGTCTATAAGTTTGTCACTAGCCGCTACCACTCTGCATTTGTGCAGTTTTCAGCTCTCAGTGTCCTTCAAACTCACAAAATGGATGAAGATGTTATTCTCTCAGATTCTGAAAACTTGGAAGAGACAGGATATAAAAGAAGTCGAAGAAGAATGAGAAAATTTCTCTCCTTTCATCCCCTTAACCTCAGCTAACCTCAGGTTTCTCTGATTCTAGCTTCACCTTTCTTCATTATACTCTTCACACAGAAACCAGAAAAAATTTATTAAAATTTAAGTCACTTCATTTATCTTCCTAAGATACACTTCTTTATATAAGTTCTGGGAGAAGCTGCTCCAGGATCCCAGTGAATCTTTTTTATTGGAGGGAACTTAAAACAGGGACATTAGTGAGAAGAACTATGTTCCCCATTGCTACAGCTGGTGTTGGGGTTTTGCATAAGCACATCATTTTCCACTTCGACTCCAGATTCTCTTCACTTTAACCAGCATTGCTGCTGGTCTCAGTGGCTTACCTGGGGGTATGAAATAGACCCTCTTCCATGAGGTGTTTGAACACCTGGTCTCCATGCACTTTTCATGTTAGGGTTTCTATATTTTCCCATTTGCCATCAAAATTGGGCAAAAGAGTATTTATTGAGAGGTATACCAGTACATTGTCTGGGTGACAAATGTATTTATTTTTCTCATGGTGCAATAGCAACTCTGCCTGCTTCTGATAGCGAGCACTAATTATTCTGCCAAGATGGCAGCTGCTCTTCTTGCCTGCTAGCTCCTTACAACAAGGTACCCAACATGCTAGGTGGAGTTTTAACTTATAATTCAATAGGATTCTTATTGTGTTCCCTGAGAAAACATTTCCTTTGTGGGGAGATCAAGACTGCTAAACTTGTGAATTTCATAATTTTAGGAACTGGAAGCAGAGACTCCCAAATTGGGTCAGTAGGTGCATGAGCATTTCTGCTCTTTGGTCCCTGCCTTAGTTCCTGGAGAAATATACTCTGCCTATTAGGGACACAGTGCCTTATAAAAGTTTTGATTTCATGTGTACACTGTATCCCAGAGGTTCATACCTCATCCTCATTAAATTTTGACTCCAAGTTGACATTTCGAGTACACCTAAAATAGCCCACTTTAATTCTATTTGCTTGATAGTTCTAGGTGGTATACTGTGTGATATGTGCAATGAGCTCCGTGGTCCCGGGTTCCTCCCTCATCTATTTATTGGAAAGTAAATATGTTGGTATGATTCACTGTATACATAATCCTATTTAGTAAATCAAACATTTCATAAGTGTTTGAGAAATGTTGCTGTCTGAGTTCCTGCAGGCAGGAAAGGCAAATCTCAAAAATGTGTCTATTCTACAAGAATGAATTACTGACTTGCCTCTGATGGAATGAGTTTCTTTGCTACCAGTTGGTCAATTAGTCATATTCAGAGTTGGTCTCAGTTGCAAGCAGAATAGGTATTGAGTAGTGGCACTAGCTAGAAAAGCCTTGGGATGTAGAAACCCATAATGTTAAGGACTGAATTGTATCCATCCCTGCTGTCATGACTGCTCTGTTTCACGTGGTGAACAGAAAGACTGATGGATATTAATATACCTAGTCATACCTGGCAACCTGGTTGTTTAGTGCCTCTTCTGTACTGAATGCCTTCTGATGAATATTAACATGTGCTAAGGAGGACTTCCCTTTTGCTTCTGCTTCCAGATATCCACCCACATACCTTTACCTAAGACATGCTTGTCTTCAGTCATCTAGTCTTTCTCCTTCTATGTCCTTGACCAGCTGGCCAACACATTCATCATGTCCTAATTTTATCCATAGTCTATCCTGAGGTTACTACATTTTTCTCCCAAAGTGGATAGCCGAGTATACTGTTTGAAGCTCTGCTTATTGGAAGGCATTTCTCCTCACTGTCCTCTTTCAAGGTCACCTTTGAGTGTGTGGCTGTAGTGAAGATGTACCTGAGGTAGTCTCCAAAGGGACTGAGAGCTAAGGGCTATCTGCCAGGAGCTAGGAGAGTAAATCCTTTATTTCTGAAGAAGGATCTGAGTGGTGCATCCTAGCACTCACCAATCGCCTTTCCATCAGTGCCTTAACCCTATATAAAGCTGTAGCCTTCTCTCCATCAATCCTTATCACTTTTTTCTATAGCTGTTGTCATCTTTTCTCCATAGCAGTTGTCATCTTTTAATATATGATAACATCTACTTTTTAATTTTGTTTATATTTTATCTCTCCTCAAAGAATTGTTAGTTCATTGAGGACAAGGATTTTTATAGGTTTAATTCACAGCTATATTCAAGCACCTAACATAGTAAATATTCAAAATAGTTTATTAAATATTAATATAAGAGTGAACAAGTACTATCTCTTTGGAGAGGTCAACCTTTACATCTGGGTTCACTCCCTATTCCCTCCCAAAAAAATTAAAATAAGTCTGCCCTGTGATTCTCTTTCATATTATCTGCTCTTTTGCATCAATATATATATATACCACAAATTTAAAATTATCTATATATATTTTTATTTGTTTCATCATATCTGTATTTCATACTAGACGATGAACTCCATGGGGGCAGAAAATGTGTCTTATTATCCATTATATCACCATTATACAGTCCAATGTCTGGCTGATTATATATTCAATAAATATGATAGATAAAAAAAAGGGGAAAAGAAAGAGAAAAAATATGTAGTTGTATTAAGTACTTTATTACATTTCAAATGATAACATTTTATTTTCTGTTAAATTAGCAGCTGGTGCTGAATGTGTCTACACACACACACACACACACACACACACACACACATACACTTGACTATTCAAGGACTTGAGGTAATTCTTAGCACTCAAGGGCATAATCTGGTGATCTGACTTGGACAGAATTTTTCTTACTAATTTCCTTAATGTTTCCTCACTGTTTTCCTTACTCTTTCTTTACTGGTTTCTTACTGCTTCCTTACCGTTTCCTTTCTGGTTTTCTTACAGTTTCCTTACTGTTTCTTCACATTTTTTGTACTGTTTTGCTGGGAAAATATGACCTTTCAGTGTTCCTTGTCTCTCTACAGATTCCAGAACTGGTTGATGATGTGTCTCTTTCCTTCAGGCTCTTTGGACCCATCTGTTTGCATTTCCAGCTGCCACAGCCAAGACAAAGGACAATCACCTCTTCCTGTTGCCAAGTCTGGCTTCATTTAAAAGGCTTATCTCTCAAATATAAATTTTTGCATAAGGGTCAGTGAATATGTATATTTTCAGGGGTTGATGGTTCTAAAAATCTCACATCAAATTCCTCAGGACTATTCACCCCCTGGAATTATTTAAATTAGCCGATCCTTAACTTCACTCTGTCCTTCCTTGCTTTTCTTGCATAAATCTCAGTGAATGAATCGGAAGTCTAGGTTGTCCCCTCCCTTTGACTTCTGTCTCCTGAATAATACCTGGTGCTCCCCAAGTGCTCTGCATGGCATGACATGTTCCTTTTTCTCAGGAATGTAATAAATTCTTCTTTCAATAGTTTTGGTCTCTCCATGTCATCCCTTAATCTTAACTCTGTATATAAATTCTGGGTATAATTTTAGAATTGGCAGCCCTAAAGGAAATGCATGAAGAACTTTGTTCTCTGCCTCTGATCTGCAGACCCTGGTAGCACACATTTTTCTCTATCCTGAGTCTGGAGCGTCAGTTAAAGGACTCTGATCTTCTGGGTAAATCACAGTGATCCTGATTACAGCCTGAGCATTCCAGACAGGTTTATCATCAGATACAAACGCTCACATTTGTCTCCTGTGATGCTTTTCAGTGAGGCACCTATGCAAGCCAGAGATATTATCTATGCAAAAATTTCCTCCATTTGTTCTTTTTCTTTTCCTTTCTTCTTCCCACCTTTCATTCTCTGTTCTCCTCAGAGGCAACAGAAAAGTTTTTCTCTGTAAGATAAACTGTTGTGTCTCCAAATGTTTTCTCTGCTCTGAACAAAAAGACCTCCAGGGTTAGCAGTGCTTCCTTTCAAATTAGAACAGTTTTTACATCCTAGAAGAAGACTGTGGAGATAGACTTGACTCCTTCTTCCTGGAAGGGTTGGGGCCACCCAGCTCCCAGGAGCTGTGTTCAGAGCCTGAGCATGTAAGAGATGCTCTGAGCACCTACCTGGTTCTCTAACTTCCAACAAGGATAAGGGTTGCTTATGGGCAACATAGTCACTCACTGGATATTCCTTTTAGGAAGAGAGTCTGCAGTAAAGTCTATCAAAATGTGTCTTTGGACTTCAATGAGTCTTGCTTTGGTGAGGAGAGAATGGAAAGGGATTTATAGGCAGAATCAATTAGTAGTGACCTTTTAAAGAAGCTAAAGGAAGAGGCTCATTAATGCATAATACACTGGTAGATATACACCCGAGAGGAATAGCATAGAATCAAGATGCTCACTAGTCCCTATTCTTAGTTCACTAGAATCTGTATATTATAGTCCCCATGTTTTATATATGAATGCTTCCAACACAGAATTAGAGGAGGTCTTTGCCAGAAAAGGAATTGGGAGCCCAGGGGTTGGTGTGTGAAGTACACCTAGCACAGATGCTTGGAGAGTCCTGCTTGGTCCTGTCACAGCACCAAGAGCCTCTCTGTTTCCTGCAACCCCAACCCACCTGTTGCTGAAATTCCAGCCACTAAAGCCTCCCAGCATCCAATGAGGAGGGGCCTTTTTTGCCCAGATGGGAGTCACCTCTATAGTCAAGGGAGCCTGGAAGCACAGCAGCAACTTACATGGTTGTCACATGGACTGAATTTTCACCCAAAATCTTTGAGAGGAAAAAAAAAATTTTTTTGAAGTCCTGGAAATTGCCTAGAGCCATTTAATAAAAGTCAGAGAAAACACAGTGTGTGTGTGTGTGTGTGTGTGTGTGTGTGTGTGTGTGTGTGTGTGTGTGTATTTTTTAAAGCTCCAGGGTCCCTGAGTAAAGTCCTAGATGGTATGGGGCCTTTGAAGGAACTAAGGTAGGTTGCCAGCCCACCTGTAGAGTCTTCGCTGATTGCTGGCTGGTGGCCTGCATGTCAGGTGGGGTATACACTGTGTCTCCACTGTCAATGGCTTTCCACTTCTCAGAGGGATGCCCCTGCAGAGGCCCTCACTTAGCACTCATCTGCAACCTCTTCAGTAGGACCCCATACAGCTTCCAGTCTGCCTTTTCTTTAACCATGTTTATCTGAGAGAGGGGATTCAGGAGTGACACCAACTGTTTCTGTGAAGACTTAGCCACAGATCATTTTATTTTCATCTTTTGTGCTTGGTAGACTTGTAGATTTGATGTGGCCACAGAGTAAAGCCATAAAGTTCTCTTATTTCTGGTAATTATCTCCTTTCTCATTTCACCACATGTGATTCTCTCTAAATACCTTTCCTCGCATGGTGTCTGTTAATAAATGTTGATTCCTAATTCTCTTTCTTTTATTCTCTCTCCTTTTTGCACCCCTCAACCACACTGTCTCTCTCAGCATGACTCTAACTTCCTGTCTGTGCCCTAGAATCTGGAACATGAGACTAATGGGTTGATAACAAATCTCTTAGGAAAACAGGTCTCAGGGAGAAATCCCATTCTCAGAAGCTCCTGGGATTGAGATCACAGGACCTTTACACCCCTGTCCAGAAATTTGAGACCTGTTACTTCTGAACTACTGCTCATTCAACACACATTTAGAATTATTAAATAGAACATTATTGAGAGCTTTGTTTCTATGAGTCAAATTCGCTTAGCTTCATGCATGGTTTTTAATTAGAAAAATTAGTTTTAGCCATACAACAAAGTGAAATTGATGGTTCAGTGACAGCTAATCACTTGCTTGAAATGAAAGATGCCCTTACAATGAAGATTTATTTCATGTTATTTTTCCCCAAGCACACTTAACTGACTGAATAATATTGTAATGATCACTCTGATATTTCCACATGTGCTTTTAAGAATTTATAAAGTAACCCGTCTTCTGAGGTGTCCAGGGAGGTACTTGTATGATATAGTTCAAATAGAAGAGAGCAGAGTCTCTTCCTGCTCCAGGGCTTCAGAGGAGTCAAGTAGAGAACACTCTTTGGAGTTTGGAGACATTTAAGGAGGTTGGACTCACACCACAGAAGAGACATCTGGATGGTGATAATATTCATCAAGTCAGTGACAGGAGGCTGGAATAAGAATGAGATGATAATCACTCACATTCTCCCAAGAGACAAGAACAAGAGGTCACTAACAGAGCTGCAGAGAGTTGGATACAAACTCAAAGAAGAGTTACATCAGGGATTGGAGAGGAAGCTGTGGTCCAGGAAGGTCACTGACCAGGGGCTGGGGTTGTCAGCCAAAGACCTCTGAGTGGTAAAGCCCTGGTGATTCTCTATGAGGACCAAAAAGTGTGTGTGTGTGTGTGTGTGTGTGTGTGTGTACATGTGTGCTTATGCATGCATGCAGTTGTATTCTGTAAGTGTTCATGTGCACACGTGTGCAAATGTGAACATATGCTGTGAGTGCATTTGTGTACGCATGTTTGCATGTGTCCCTTGGGCATGCAAAGCATGAGATGAAAGCTGAGGCAAAGGTCTTTTGGATGAGGGGCCTCATACATAGAATTCAGTTCTGTAATCAAACTGAGAAGCCAGGGAGGAAAGAAGTGGTAATTTGCAGCATCAAAAACACAAGCCTTTCTGAAGATGGCAGCTGAGCCCATAAACCTGGCTGTGGATTACCCACAACGCATTGCTGACATCCGGCTGGTTTTCTCCAGAGTTGTCCTTTGTTTACTTTTGAAATTTTTTAAAATTGTTTTCGTTGTTGTTTTTGTTGTTGAGTTATAGGAGTTCTTTACATATTCTCGATATTAATCACTTGTCAGATATATAATTTGTAAATATTTCTTTTATTCTGTAGGGGTTTTTTTTCACTCTTCATCATGTCTTTTGATACACAAAAATTATATATATATATATATATTTTGTTGACTGTGCTTTTGGTGTCATATCCAAGAAATCATTGTGGAATCCAAGGTCATAAAACTTTTCTCCTGTTTACTCTTAATAATTTTATAGTTTAGTTCTTATATTTAGGTTTTTGATCCCTTTTGAATTAGTTTTTACATATATATGTGGTGAGAGTTCTGCATGTGGATATCCAATTTTCCCAGCACTATTTGTTGTAAGACTTTTTTATCTCCATTGAATGGTCTTGGCACCTTCGATGAAAATCATTTGAGTGTATATGCAAGAGTTTATTTTTTTCTATTCTGGTCAGATAGTCTATATGTCTATACCAATACAACACTGCTTTGGTTACTGAAGTTTTCTAGTAAATTTAAAATCAAGAGTTGTGAGTCCTCCAAAATTTTTAAAAATAATTTTGTTTCGTTTGGATCCCAGTACTGTTCATAAGAATTTTAAAATGAATTTTGCTATTTCTGCAAAAAATGATGTTGAAATTTTGATAGGGATTGCATTGAGGTCTATAGATTGCTTTGGTTAGTGTTGACATCTTAACATCTTCCAGTTCATAAAGGCAGCACATCTTTCCATTGATTTATGTCTTTAAATTTTTTCAACAATGTTATACTTACCAGTGTACAAGTCTTTGGCCTCATTGGCCTAATTTGTCCTGAAATATTCCTGGTACTTTTGTGATGCCTTGTGAGCTTTTGTTGATAATTGGGCATTTAAAAAAAAACAAAAACACCTTTCTCCGTCTTCATGGGTGAACTCTGTGCTGGGCATTTCTTCAGTGATAAGCTACATGTGCTCTGAGCATAGAGATCAGCAAAAGCTGAAAGCTGAAGGTTTTATTGGGTCTTTCTGAGCATATCTTACCTTAGACTACATATGGCTTTCTCAGTTCTCTCATATGCCTAGCTACTTTTAAATGTCTTAGCCTCCCAAAGAGACTCACTCCAACTTCTCCATAGTATTTAGATGTTTTATTTTATGTCTCTATCGGTGTTCTCTTGCTCTAGCTGTCTGCAGTTCTAATGTTCTCCTATAGCTTTCATGAGCAGTACAGGCTACTTTTCCTGTCATTAGACAAGACAGAGACCAGCAGCCAACAAACAAGTTAGAATTTTGCAAATAAGGCCTTCTCTGCTTTCTCCAGTTAGAGGGAGGGAATATGTGTGTGTGTGTGTGTGTGTGTGTGTGTGTGTGTGTGTGTGTGTGTGTGTGTTTCTTGATTGGGTGTTCTATTAGGTGTCATTGATCTTTGTCTACTTTCCAAAACTCCTGTAAGGTTAGTTCAGCCAATTTCTTGTTGTTTTTTAATGTTGGAGGGATGGGTGTGGGGAAAAAAACTTTGGAGTTTTCTAGTCTACCATTTTGGTATGGTCTTTCCTCAAATCTTTTATAATTTACTTACACTCTCAAATTTTTTTTTATCTTTTTATTTAACCATATGAAACAACAATATTTTTATTTATTTTTTATTTTTTAACACTTTGCAAGTCAATTCACAGTTCCTTTTGCTTTCCACATAGCTTTAATTTGAAGAACCTGATATTCTGTAGTCATAGGATTAAAATGGATATAATGGAGCCAAGTAAGTAGAAAAGCTATATTAATGTTTCTATAATGATAGGCTTTTTTTTTTTTTTGAGGTTTAATGGAAGTACAAGACATTGTAAGGTATAGATATTTTCCTGAGACAGTATAATTGGGCAAATTTTGAATAGTTGTGAGTCTATTAGACAAAGTGAACTTTTTCTTTCAGTGGCTTTTTGCTTATGATATTTATAATTGTCCTTATCTATCAAATCCTTTATCTTAGAGAACATAAGTCCTCTGGTTGTTTTACTGAGAACTATGACTTATTTTTCTAGTGTGTTTACTTTTTAAGACTACTTGGAAATGTCTATCTATATTTTGAATGCTTTCTGAATTTTAAATTTTATATTTGAATTTATTTTGTAATTAAATAATTTTGTTCAGATTTGAGACCATGTATAAAAAAGAGTACAAAGCTTTCTTCATTTCAACTTTGAGATCTTTTTAGATACTTTTTAAAAGTTTTCTAAAGCATACATTTTATATTTATTTAGTTAATAATTTTGGATTTTTGTTTACTCCACCCTTAAAAAACATTTCCCAAAATTGCCTTATGTATTTGTATCACTTTCTATATCTGCTATAACAAATTACAACAAACACATGGCTTAAGATGATAAAAAATGTATTTTCTTATAGTCCTGTAGTTCAGAAGTTAAAAATGTGTCTCAACTGAGATAAAAATAATATCTTACACACAAAGTTTAAGTCTTGTCCCTTCTATTCTCTCTTTTTGAGAGACTAACAATTAATTGAACTATCTGGAATGAAAAAACAGACATTCTGGAACAAAAAGAATCTAACGAAAATTTGTATTCTGTAGAAAGACAGATACAATGAGGGTAAGTTAAACAAGGTCATAGCATCTACAAGACACATAATTTCGGAGTTAGAATTTTGAGACCTTGGCATACAAATCAAGAAGCTGAATATTGAATATTTGGTGCTTCAAAATATACTTTTTTGGAAATCCTGGTAAATATCAAAGTTTATTGATTTTGACATTTCAAAACTTTTCCAGAATGGCCATTGGTGCATTAAGTCTATATTTTGTTTTTGCTTTGTTTTGTTTGCCATTTACTAACATAGTATAAGAGTAAAAATTATGTTGCAACTTTATAAAGCAGTCATGAGTTTTTCTTTATGACTTTGAAATAGACAGAACTCAGCAAAGTACTGCCCTCAGGCCACATCCCATCTACCCCTGTGTTGGCAAACACAACCAGCTCATTTGTTTATGTATTGTCTATAGCTGTTTTCATGCTATAGGGGCAGAACTGAATAGTTGTCCTAGAGATGATGTGGTTCACAAAGGCTAAACTATTTACTACTTGGCCCTTTGTTGACCTCTAAGGTCAACAAAATCTGATAAATAAGAAGGAGACACCTATGGTCAACCACCAAGTGTGCTATGAATGATTTCCTGAGTACCTCAACTAAACAGAGAAAAAGGAGGCGGGGGGGCACACAGTTGGCGATTTGAAAATTGTTGACCTTGAATATGGACTTTTAACCATTTTCTTCTACAAATTAGCAAGACAGGGAGCACTCTCATAATGGGGGGCCCACATCAAATTTATTTATGACTATGTTAGAGGTCTCATTCCCAGCTTTTGGCCTTAAGGACCCACGTGTATTGGATTGAAGACTTAAATTTATGCCTCTACTGGAATTTATTGAGCAGAGGCCCAGATGCTTTTAAATACCCTGCAGTACATAGAACAGCCTCCCAGAACAAAGAATTACCAGTCCAAAAAATGTCAACAGTTTTAAAGTTGAGAAACCCTGCATTATTCAAAGATCTGGGTTTATTTACCCCATGATTTACTTGTAAATTAAAATTTCTAATTACTTAATTAAAATACATAAGCCTAAGTACCTTATACAAAGACTTAAGTCTGATGACCTTATATGAAGATCTAGTTGGTTACATATTCTAGGTCTTCAAAAAGATCTGAGAGAAACTTCTAGTACTGTCAAAAAGTCTAACATCCACCATTTGAAATAAAAAGACTAGCTGTGCTAGTCAGGCATGTCATCTCTGAGCAGAGAAAGTGCTGACAGTACAAAATTTGAGGGTGGAAGTGGGTAGCCATCATCCATGGAAGCATGGTTACTTGATATGACAGGCTGGCAATTGAAAGTATTTTTTTATTAAAGTCAATTCAAGCCTGATAAATTGGACATGTTTAAAACTGGTTTTGAGGGCTACTTATAATTATGATTAAGAAACAATCTTCTCTTAAATTTGTGAATTTTTTTTTTTTAATTCTCAGATTTCTTTACTCTCTCACAGAAAACTTCAAGCCTTTGCATTTTGATCTAGAGAATCAAAATTCTTACCAAGGTCTACACACACGGTTCTTTGGCTTGATCTCTTCCTGCCTCCTCACCCACACTATCTCTTTCACTATCTAAGCTCCTATCATACTACCTTTGGGCTGTTCCTAGAAACTGCCAAGCCCCTCCTGCCCTCAGGAGCTACACACTTGCAGTTCTCTATTTCTGAAATGCCATTCCTTCACTTCATGTTGCTGGAACCTTCTCATTGTTAGATCTCAGCTCAAATACCATATCATTAGGAAGCCCTTTCCTGACCACCTGGAACTCAAGCCCCTCCAAACCCAGACATTATCTATCCTATTGCTGTGCTACTTATTCATCACACTTATTACAACTGGAAATGATTATATTTAACTCTTTACTCAGTTATCTGCAGTTACTCACCACTGCTCCCAGGTTGTTAGCCCTAGAAGGGTGGAGGCTTTTACTGTCTTACTCATGCCTACATCCCCAGCACTGAGAAGCAACCACATAATAAGTTATCAATAAAAACTTAGCATGCTGGAGTTCAATTAATGAATAAGTGTATGAATAAATAAATGTGTCACATGTTTTTGATCTGGGAAATCAAAACCTTATATAATTTACTTCCAAGTTCTCTTACAGTTCAGAATATATAAAATGATGTTATCCTCATGTAACAGCAAAAAGAATTCTCAAAAAAATGTATGAGACAGAAGCACACAGTTGAAAGTGCTTCTCATATAGGATCTACCTGCTTTATGATAAGATTGTAGTGGAGAGGTGGAAAAAACACAGTGAGAATATGGAGGATGTGATTTTTGTTTCCTGGAGGTAAATGGAAGGTATATCATGGAAAGCTTCAAGCCAAAAGCAACAGTTGTGTTGGTCTTAAAATTGAGTTGGAATTCATTAGGTGTAAGATAAATACCAGCAGTTCAAGCTGATTTATTTGAGAAGCAGGGGACAGATTAATGAATATGAAAGCCCTGTTAGGAGATGAGCCTGAGAAGAGGCAAAAGTGAAGGTAGAGCTGAACTAATAAAACTCTGTTTTCACTTAGAAGTCAGGCTGGATTCTGCAGGCAATGCAGTCATTAAAGGCTTTTATCAAAAAATTGTTTGCATTTTAGAGAGGTCAAGTTGGTAGTAATATAAAGGTTGGTGTAAATAGGATGAGTTCAAAGGCAAGAAGACCTCCCTGAGGATAATTAGAAATAATAAAGGCCTCAGATTTACAGAGGCAAATAAAATAGAAGGAGATAGGCTTTAAAAATTTAACAGGAAAATTTGACAGAATATGGTGATTCATTTCATCACTTAATTCTAAAATCTAAATTTAATCTCCAAGATCATTAACTGCCAAAATGCCACAGTTTCTGCCTCCTGGGGTCCACACATGTTAACTGAGCATGTGGCAGTTCAAATAAAGATCCTTTAGATCATTTCTCCTCAGAGCCAGAGAGAGCTAGAGAAACACTTTTGGAAAGAAAGTTGGCATGTGTTTAAAGAAAAATATTGAATTGGCCTAAATTTCTCATCTTTAGGCCAAGATAAACTTTCAGAAGTAAAATTTCTTGAATTCATGTATAATAATTTTTTTACTGAAATAGACAAATTTCAGTCCTTGAAACACAGGAAGGAGAAAGTAGCTGGATCTCAAGTTGTACCCAGTAATTCTAGTACCAAAGACCACAAAGCTGGCCACATCCTTTTCCTTAGCTTTCTACTTCCAGTGTCACAAATGCCTTGCCTTCCTCACCTTGCAGTGTTTGGGGGGATTATTCAAAAACATGTGTTTCAGGGGTGGAGGGGTAGTGACATATTTTGGGTATGGGTAAAGGGGTTCAGAAGTAGTCTCCCCAAAATGTGCCACGGGAGCACGTAGATTATTTAAGTAGAAGGCACTCAAAATCTTATAGGCGCAGGAGAAACATCTGCTCTCTTAACTACCTAAAAGAATCTGAATTAGGGAACTTGCCCATAATAGGAGTTATTACTAGAGATAATTTTTACGATCTATTCTCATGTCAGGACAAATATTTAATTTTTGAGCATCTGTTCTTATCGATCTGCAAATGACCTTCTTCCCTTCTGAAACCTCAGGCACCTAACATTATTTCTTAGCTCAAGGTGTAATATATACCTCATTTTACCTTTCTGTTTTTGAACCTCTTGTGTATGTGTGGTCTCTGAATCTCATATATGTGAGGTTCCCATACATATGTAATTAAATTTGGTTATTTTTTCTTGTCATCTGTCTCATACCATTTTAATTATTAGACCATCCAAAAGAATGTAGAAAAGTTGAAAAAACCTTTTTTCCTCTTCCACAGCAGTATGTGGTATATGCTGACATAGCCAGAGGCAGATAGATTTGGCGGTAATAAATATAAGGATAGGAAACATTAGGTAGCCATTTTAGGACTGTACAAGTTATACTACTTGAAATAAATTAGAACTTGGAGTGGAGAACTTGAGTATACCTGAGGCACAGAGTTTTAAAATCTGCTGCAAGACCAGTTGGATATTAAAGGGGGATGAACCCCCACGAGGAATCTTAGTGATGAAAGTTTCTTCTTTGAAATATATATAACTGTTGTAACTTAGGGAAACTTTAATAAAATTATATCAATTAAGGTTTTAATATTTTTATTTTTAAAATATTTTTTTTGGAAAATTCAAGTATACTTGAAATAGAAGTCCATCTAATTCCTAGACATACCATTGTCCAGCTTGAAGAAATATTAAACCTTGGCCAATCTTGTATCATCTACTTATTCTTCATTTTTATTTGTTTTATTTGATAGTTTGTTGCTATGCTTCCCAACCAATTTCCATGTATATAACCACATTATGCATGAATTAAAAAAACATTAGATACTTAAGAGTAAATGTCCTCAGGGTCCCAGTTGCCTTAGCCTTTCCCAACACCTTAGAAGGCTAGGGGAAAGTGGATAACTGGATCACCTGTGACCCATCCTCAGAAAATAAGGCACTCATCCCCTTAGTTAGGAAGCTCTATGTTGGGTTTGGTATATTTTTTACAGGGTGAGAAGCTTTGGGGTGGAGAGGTGGACCAGAAGCTGCAATAGGAAAGAAAAAAAAAAAGCAAATCATGTTTGTTAATGGTCAAGGAAGTCTCAGGAAAATAGTTCAGACTTTTAAATGATGATAATTTTAACTGGATTATTTTCTGATTAAAAAAAAAAAAGAGCACTGGACTTAGATTCAAAAAGCCTAAATTTGAAAATATTCTATAGCACATACCACTTTTCTTTAAACTCTGTGTACATCAGATTCCTCTCTTCATATATTTATCATTCAATGATAGTTACTGGGCATTTATTATGTGCCAAACACTGTGTGGGCACTGGGGGTAAATAGTGTTTTACTAGATTTTAAGAAAGGGACAAAAATGTGTAAAGCAAAACTCTACACTTGGGTAGTTTACCATCTTATAAGAAGATAACACATGTACACATGAGCAGCAACTATATACTACCAGAAAAAAAAAATCATGAAAGTTATAATCAAAATACAGTGGAGCCCAGAGGAAGGCATTTTCTACACTTGGGAGGAGATGAATCAGGGAAGCTTTATTGAGGAGACACAACATTTGAAGGTTGAGGAAACTTTCAGTCAGGGAAAGGGGATTTATAGTGAAGGGCACCTTGTGTTATTCAAGGGATGAGATTACATAATTGATCCAGCTTGCCTGAAAGATAACCTATGGAAAATCATCTGTGAAAAATCCAAGGATATTGTTAATAGAGCCAGACCAAAAAGTGACGCTTAGACTGTGCTTGTCTGGATTACATGTCTGGATGTGAATAGTCTCCCCAGCATCACCAGCTCTGCCTTAGAATTCCTGGTGGTGCAAAAGAAAGACTATTGATCACTGGATCCTCAAGAGATCAAGGCTCATAGAAGTGGGGAGGTGCACTTGTAAAGAAGACCCTCCATCTAGCAGCTTGGCTGGTGGCTCCGGGAATTTGCTTGTCTTGAGAACTTCTGTGGACCTTCATTTCAGGGCATTGAGGGACTATTTCAAAAGACACATTTATCTACTCCTACCCAGAAGTGAGCATCTTCTCTGATGCCCTTTGATGGACCTGGGGAAATATAGAGATGCCTAGTGGTGGTGCTGTTTCTGTGAGAGGCTCCTTCTTTGGGGAGTATGAGGAAGAATAATGGGCATTAGGGAATTATCATAATAAAACTATTATTACTATAATAGTAATATGTAAATAGTCTTTTTCAAAGTTTCAAATTGCTTTCCCTTTTATCATCTCAGCTGAGCCTAACAATGACCATATAAATCCCCTTTAGACATGAGGAAACTGAGATTTAAAGTTTCTGGCAGAGCAGAAACTTTTGACTCACAAACAAGTTTTTTTTAGATTACTGGAACCAGGGAGAAAAGCTACAAGAATTAGCAACTTTTGAATCTGATTCATTTTCCACACATTTAAGCATATATACCTGAAAGTGGGCCATCTCTGCCACGTCATAGGTTGCCATTCTTCTCAAGAGATCTATCTTGGCTGAGGATGACTTTGGGGCCCTCTCTCTAATCACTTAGCAGAATCAAACTGGTTGTGACCAATTCTATGGAAATGTAGTGCAGGACACAGACACACCAAATGCTTAAGACACAGAAACTCTAACTTTAGGTGCTGGGTAGAAAGCATCAAAAAACTCTCTGAGTTATGAATCTAAAGGAGAGGTAAGTGATAGTGCACTTAATGAAATGTCAGAGAGGAGAAAAAAAATACAAGTGGAGGAAAGCCTGTAGGGCTCCCCTAGGAGTAAAAAGAATGGAGAGGGGCTGTAGATTTTATTTCTGAGCCCCGTCACAAGGGCTTTCATTTTCATCATCAGACTGACCCCTATGCTGCCTGGACACAGGGGCTCAATTAGCCCACTTTCCTTCACAGTACACACTGAGATACTGGGCATTGATGGCATGGATCTTGAGCTGCCAGAAAGAACTTTCCAGATGCTTAGCAGGGTTTCCTGCTGCTGTCTTTCCTAATTAGTGAGGCCATTTCTGCTCATGTTTTTACCTGCCAGCTCTGGGGTATTAATGAATTCATTTTTTCACAAACACTTGCCCATCACCACTGTGTGCCAAGTACCATAAGCCAGAATAATTACCCACTGCTATTGATGACACTGAATGCTTGAGCAGATGGCATACAAGGCAGAGAGAGACACATACATTCTCTCGTAACAACCATAGAGAGGAGATATTATAATGAAGAAACTGAGTTTCAGAGAGGTTAAGAGATTTGTTCCATGTTCTCCTAATTAGACCATAATTATTCTCAGCCATTTGTGGTTATTTGGGGTATATATCAACATCACCATTAGATTCAGACTCCCCAAAGTTAAAATTAAATCTCTATCTTCTTCATTTTTTAAAAAACTTCCCTTGATCTTCAATCTATTCATATCTTTTTTTTCCCCTGTGTGGAAATGTAACACAGTCTCCAGTTTGAAGGTCCTGAACAAAATATTGTGATCTTTTAGATAATTTTCTGAGCAGTTGTCACTTTCCTAGAAGGGCATGGATCACCTCAACAGGTAGGAGAGACCCAAGGCAGGCAATGGAGGAAGTAGTCTACAGAATTCATCTCCACAAAGCCTCTCCCAATGGCATTACCTTCCTGATTGTTCCCTGGTTGGGCCAGGATAGGGAGGAGCGTTGGGGTATGTGGCTCATTTTATAGTTATGGCAATCAAAATAGTAAGAAATGGAACTTGTACTACTTTGTCAGGTTTCTCTAGGCTATAAACTACTGCTATAAACTACTATGATCTAATTTCCCTACCTTCTTTAACATTTTAATTTTATACCTTTAAGTTGGATTTGTCCACTAAAAGCTTATGTGATTTAGCATGTGGGTGAGCAGATCTAACATTGTAGCTGTGATGTTGGCTATAATGATGGGTTGGAGTAAACTGTGGATTTTCTCACATAGATAGTTTTCATTCTCTACCCTCCCTTCAAAAACATGGTTAAGGAGGCCCTTATATTGTATTGAAAATATCATTTTCATGAAAATACGTAGTCATTGTTTTTGTTTTTCTGGAGAAAAAATCTACCTCTTTGTACGAAATTACCCCAGAATGAATAAAAGCCACTTCATAAAGATAATTAAAAAAAAACTAGCTGAGTTTGCCCATACCCATCAATCCCACTCACAAGGTTACTTCTGAAGGAGAGAAACAAAAATCAAAAGCTAATACCTCTCCATGACTTCTTACTAAGAATTGTGATTGTGTATTTATTTATTTTTTCTCTTCTAGGTGACAAAACTTTCAGAAAAAAAGGCCAGGTTATTAAACTCTGACTACACAAAGCTGAAAGGTATTCAACAAAGTATTAAAGAAGCAAATCTATGAGATATACAATGGAGAAAGAAGGACATCAAAGGTTCTTCATACCCGTTAAAAGAAAAGGTAATTTAGAATAAAGGGAAAACTTTCTGGGTCTGCGATTGCAAAGTGGCTGGTGATAGCCCTGAAAAGCTAGGAGGCACCTGTCCTCCCATGGCAGTAACTGGTAAAATCAATGCCTCTCTTTTCTTGCTGCCTAATGAAATCAGCAACCAGAATGTTCCATGCTCCAGAGGAGTAGCCCTTCAGGGGAGAGACTCTGGAGGAAGCCTCTGCTTTAAGCATCTTCAGGGACCATGTCTTCTCCCTGAATTACCACTTATAATATACTGTATACTGGGCCTCTTCCTTAAGCTCTTGCCTTAAATTAATCCCCATGCTACTCTCACCTTCATTGTCAAACATGAGGCTGCCTTCTCTTCTTGCCTGAACTTAGACTCTATTTGAGCAATTCTTCTGATGAGTCAACAACCAGATATTATCTCTTGCAAGCCCAAAAGGAGAAGAGTTTAGAAAACTAGAAAGAGGAGCCCTTTCTCAATGTTACCATCTTTCAGATTAGCAGCCTGTCTCTCTAAAAAGCTTAAAAAGTTCAATTCAGGGGGAAATAAGGTAAAGACCAAGAAGACCTCACTTCTACTTCCTTACCTGCTCAGGGCCAACCATACCAAGAAGCAGGGGGAGCAAGAGGTCCAAGGAGCAGAGCTGAGCCCCGGGCCTTCTGGAATTGCAAAGAGAGATGAGCACCTTCACAGTTTTGAACAGAGGATCATAGGGCTGCAGGGACATGATATAAGACCAATACTTTCAACAAAGGACTTTGAAGCTCACTCCAAGCTAATTTTACATTACATGACAACAAAACTAGAAATACTCTCTGCTAAACAGACAGAAATTTAGAAAAAGCCAAGCAACTTGTGATTATCAGAGAGATTTACATGTCAAGCAAAATTTCACAATCTTTCATGTGCCAGATTCTCTAGGACTGCTGCTAAACCTGATTAATGCTATTTTTTAGTAATAGTGTCATCTTTCATTGGAACTCACATCTGGCTCAGTAATAAAATTGACTATACTGATTTTGATAAAAGGGATGTAGGGCCTAGAACATTTTATGTACTATCTTTACTGACAGGAGCATGGAGCAAAAGTCCTGAATTTTTAAGTCACACAAAGCTGACGTCAAACCCTGGATTTAACAAGCAAATAAAACAAACACATAAACAAACAAACTATATATGCAACTGAATATTGAGAGAATTAAACCTAAAAAAAATATGAGGTTCACATTCTGTGCTAGTCACCTTGCTGAGTGCTATGGATATAATGACAGACAAAACGAACACATCTTTCAATCTAGTAAAGGGCAAATTTAATATAGGTACATATTGAAGCAGGAGGAAACCTGCAGCAAATGAACTAAGTAAATAAAATAATTTCAAGTAATAACCACACACACACAAAAGCTAGAAATAGAGTGAAATGAACTTGAATGATGAAAAAGGATCCAAAAGTGCAGTTATTCAAGAAGAATTTTTAAGGAGAAGGATTAGTTAGTGCTAAAGCCCTGAAGTGAGAAAGAGCTGATGCTGTATTCCACAAAAAGAATCAGTACAGTTGAGATGTGGTGAACTATAGAAAGAGTGGGAGAAGAGATGCAAAAGGTAGGCAGGTGCTCTTTCATTTTAACCCTATGTGTAATGGTGAAGAAGTAAAACTTTTTATAGTGCACTGGTAAGCCAGCAGAAGGTTTTAATGAGGCATGGATGGAATCAGTAAGAGTGATAAAAAAGCAAATTTGAGCTAGAGGTGAGAAAGGACTTATTGAAATTAGAATCATTGAATGAACTATCATATTGCAACAATTCTGGAGGTTGTGATAAAAGTAAAATATCATATATTATATCATATCATATCATATCATATCATATTATATCATATCATATCATCATTTCACCTTATGTTATATCAGATCAAAGCCTAAATCAGATGGATTTCAAAGTCTCCAACACATTGGTTAGGGATGCGGTTTTCTGGATAAGACTGGTTGAACTAAAATATTGTTTTTACCATTTATTAGTTTTGCAAACTTGGACAATTTGTTTTATTGTATAATAAAATAGAGGTTTAAAATTGTATGTACTACATAAGAGTTGGGAGAATTTAACATGGTAAACAATGTAGGTTACACAATACAGTGCCTGGAACACATTAAGATTTTAAGATATGGCAGGTGGACTTCTGTAGTGAGGAGCTCAGAAAACCCTCTAACTAAAAAGCAAATATGAAAACAGTAAGAAAACAAACTGATTTAAAAACACATAACATATATGAACACATACTTCATCAAATACAATATACAATGGCAAATAAGCATATAAAAAGTTGTTAAATATCATAGGTCATCAGGAAAATGTACATTAAAATGACAATAAGATAACTACGGCTTTATATTAGATTGGCCAAAATTCAGAATACTGACAACATCAAATGCTGATGGGAACATGGAGCAGCATAAACTTTCATGCATTGCTGGTGGGAATACATACTGATACAGATACTTTGAAAGACAGTTTGGCAGTTTCTTATGAAACTAAATACTTCTTATCATATGATTCATCATTAGTGCCTCATAGAAAGAAGAAGTGATCTGCAAATCCCATTTTCCACCCCACTCTCAAAATTCCCTGGCCTAAAAATGATCCTTTCTTTTCTGTTGCTAATAATTTTTCTACAACATCTTTCTTTTTATAAAAACCTTCCATTTTGTAAAATCCTTTGGAGTGATCTTCCAGTAGCTAGATGGGATGATACCCAACTTATGAATTGCTTAATAAAGCCAATTAGAGCTCCAAATTTACTCAGTGAAATTTTGTTTTTAATAGATTTGGTGACAGCAGAATGAAAGCAAACTTCTAAGAGCATTTGGGGATGACATAAAACACAGGTGTAGTATCCATAAACCCCTGTTTGAGTTCATTGTCTTTCACTTCTTAAAGGCTGTTGGTAATCTTTCAGTTTGAGCTCTATTCTCTTTGTGTTTGAGCTCCCATTCTAATTGGCTTTCCCTTACTGGCTGGCCACCTTGAGCTGGCAGAAGTTTCACCAGGAGCTAAGCCCCTAGCCTTTCAAACTGTAGTTCCCAGAATACAATAACATCTCTTGGTTATTGCTGATATAATAAGGTGCACATGTTTGTTTGTCTGGTTTTGGTTAGATAAAAGCTAATTTCTTGGAAACTCTTGAAAGCCGAAAAGCCACAAAAATTAGCGGACACTAGTTGAGCATTTAAATGATGTTAGAACACATGGCACCTTCAGATTGACACTAGGTCACTTGACAATCTTAAGAAAATTTCCATGCAATGAGGTCCCAACCCTCACAGCATATTTCTCTTAAGTATTAAGCTGGTTCCTAGAGACCCAAAGGATTAGTTAAAAGAAACAGGATCCTTGAACCTTAAAAGAGTTGACTATGCCAACTTCTGGAACATCTGTTTATCTTATGTCCTGGAAGTTGTAGATATTTACAAATATGGCCAATGTAGGGAATGTAGATTTAAAAAATATTTTTAAAGTGCACTAAAAATAAGGGCAATGAAGAAGCTTAAAAAATTTTTTAAGATTCCAAAATAGTTTCTTTGAAATATTTATTACCAAAGGCTAATGAAAAATTAAAGACATAAAATGTTTCTAAAACAACACCTAGGCTCCCCTCAATAAACTCTCCTAGAGGACCATTATCAAAAAAACACTGGTTCAAAAATCAAAGTCTCAATTTTAATCAACTGAGACACTAAAAAGATGTCTTCAGAGTGTCTTTGTGTAAATTCTTCAACATTAACTTAAATGTCCTGTATCAGTCCCTCCCATATATAACTCTGTGATGACCTAACTTTTAGTACTTCCAGAAATATTTATTGTTTGTCTCAGCTAAACCCTGACAAAATATTTGAAAAAAATTAATGACTTTATAATTAGAAATTGGATAAATTGGAAGCCAATATTCAGAACCTGATAGGAAAAAAAAAATTAGGCCTTCTCTCAAGCTAAATGCACCCAGAAGGAAAGATACATTCTAATAATAGGTTGCTATGTGTGCAGTCCCTTTTGCTAACCCTCAAACTGCTGCTATTTATATCAAAATACTTATAGATATTGGAATATTAGAAACAGAATTGTCCTGCAAATGTTACCAAAATTGCCTTCTAGAGAAAACTTGGATAACTTTTCTGTGTCTTTGTCACATAGATTTTCCATACCTCCATCTTCTTTAGGACTATGAACCTTTTGAAATACAAATATTTCTAACAAAAAAGAGAAAAATAAATATTTGGAAATTGGGCAAAGAAAAATTTTAAGTGTCTTCTCCACAATATTAGTAACTGTAAAAACTATGTTTATATCTATTTTTCTGTGTCTATGTGTCTGTATATCAATGGTGTCAATCTGAGATATTTTTCTACCTTTGGAAGATATTGCCAAAATTAATATGCAAACATCTACTTGACTGACTTAAAAACAGACGTGTATATGTGTGTGTGTGCATGTGTGTGTATTTCAATTCATGTGATCTAAGATAATATTTAGTAAATAAAAGCTAAAATTTTTTTGTTTAATTAAAACAGACATATCTTTAGAGTTATGAACTTTGAAAATCATGCAGATAATACTTTTATTCCACCTACGTTTGCCAAAAATCAAATAGTTCATGTTATCTCTGTCACAAAATTTGTCAACAGGAAAGATAGCTTGGATGACGTTTCACTATGTCTAATGTGTCATGAAATTTTCATAGTAAATCTAAACATAATTTTAAGACCAAAAAATTAAATGTAAGTAGAATAAAAATTTTTTATGTGAACTCAAATAGTTTTCACATTTATTTTGGTAACCTGAACTTAAAGTTTTGCTAAGTTAAATGATAGAAATTTACCAACTATCTATACCATTCCTAAATTTAAAAAAACCAAAAAACTGCAGTATTAATTACAGAATATAGTTTTATTTAGTTTTGGCTTCATTTTTCAGAAAAACTAAAAATAAATTTGGATCTATTAGCAAACTTGTTTTATGCCAAGCTGAGAAATTTTCTATAAAAATAATATATTTGTACAAATTAAAAAAGTATTTATAAATTTGTTAAGCCATAGAATACTAACATAAAAAAACAGTTCATAAGTATTTTCTTCTTAGTTTTCATTAAAAATTAAGGTTTTGAAAGGTTAAAAATTTTAATGTATGCAATTAAAAGAATTGGGAATAATAAAGGCGGGGTGACTAATGGAATGCAAGAAAAATAGAATGTGATTCTTGTTAAGAAAGGTATGAAAATGAAGTTGAATTTTTGTTAAGGAAAATGAGAGTAATTTTGTCTAGACTAGAATTTCTGGTTATAAAATAAATGTGCACAAAAGTTGAAGAAGGAGAGAAAGCAAATTCCATCTTGTATAATTAAGCTTCTAGCAATTAAATTATTATGATAAGTGTTTTAAAAATTAAGCTTTAATATCAATGGTATACTTATGTAAAACCAAAACTTAATTTTCTTCATTTGCTAAAAAAATAAAAGTTTTCTTGGATTGTTGTTCTGTTTTTGATAAAAGATTATAGAAATTATTTTTTCTTTTTAAGTAATCTGCCAAGTAAGCAAAGATTTTGTGTTTTATCAGAATAATTTTATGTGTATGTTGTTTTAATTATATTTTTGATTACTTAAAAAAAACAAAATTATCTCAATGGTAAAACTATTTCTATATTTGTATTTCTGTACCCTGTATTTATCTTTGAAAATGATTATTGTTACTTTGGTCAAATAGATATAGATAATTAAGTGTTTTTTCATAATAATCTGTGATCCTTTTTAGTCAAGTGTTTTAGAAACTTCATATATTTGGCAAACTTCCTAAGAATCAAATTCTAAATAAAGTATTTTAACCACAGATTGACTTTGAAGTTTTTCAGAGGTCTCTGGAACATTTCAAAATATTTATTCTTTCTCTTTATACAAAAAAAATTATTAAACTAATTAGACTTATTTGGTACATTAAATTAAATGAGATGCATTGTCAAATAATTGATGATAAAAATTAGACTATATTGCATAGAATTTGTGTAATATTCTTTAAAATATTATTTATTTTGCTATAATATTATTATTTATAATTTTAGTTATTATCTTAGAATGTTATGTGTCAAAGAGATAACTAGATCCTCATGGCAATTCTATTGTAAATTCTCCTTATATCTCTAACAATGTGTTATTCTTATTACTACTATCCTCTTACTTTCTGAAATTGCTGTCATCAAAATTGAGATTTACAGTAAAAGAAAACTTAACTTGAGTATCAGGAAAACACCCTAGTTGACTTTCATACAGAAGTAACAAAATCTATAAAGATTGTAGCACATGTGGAGAAAGTTCATTCTGCTTTTGGAAAAATGTCCCTTCATTGTCAGATTTTTGCCATTCTAATGTTTTTATACATGACAATAATCTGCTCCTATTAGAGAAATTAAGATTGGTAATTAATGGCTATAACTGAACAAATAGTTGAGGCTATGAGAAACCCAAGATGGTTGGTTGGTTCTTACTGGCTCCATGGAAAGCCCCATTTTGGGGGGGATTTGTACTCATTCTCTTATCATAGTGCATTTAAGAAAAAATATTTTGTCCCCAGAGACCTCATACCTACTTTATTTAAACCCTTTCATCACCTGCAGCTAGTCTTCATTCAAATGCCACTGAGTATGAGTTATCAATATGTTCTTGTTGTTCTATGTATGTTTTCTAGATGGGATGAAGCCTTCCCCTGCTGCAAGGCTGATACCTTCACAGTGGCTAAGAAACTGTTAGAAAATGTGTTTTCACTCTATATACCAATGTTTATTGGAACATAACCTGCTGATTGTCTCATGTTGGTATGACCAGCTGCTGTAAGTCTTTAATGTCTTATGCTCAAATTTATCATAGGTAGGTAAAAAAAGCTTTCCTGGACACCAATTCAAAGGATCCTGTTGGTTACAGTCTAGAGCCTGGTGACTGAGTATTTTGGAAACATCATCAGAGAAGGAAAGTCTTCAAGCTTTGTTGAAAGAAACCTTACCAAGTATTCCTGACCATTGGCACTACTGCTAAACTGGAAGACATTGAGCCATGGCTACACATCTCACAGATAAAGAAGTCTCCACCTGACATCTGATTCTGTACAAATGTTGAAGACCTACAAATCAAGTAAATAGAAAGAGAGTAGCTGACTTGATATAGACTGTTTCTACACAAGATGCTGAATAAAGACTTCCTACTTTAGCTAAACATAAAACTCTTACTTTTCTTTCTTTCCTTTATTTTGGCATTGGCCTGGAAAATAATACCATCATTAGTATCTTTCAGGCCATTTCCCAGGAGAGTAACTTTTAGAATTCAGAACAACTTTTTATTTCAGACTAAGGGAAAATCGAACTGATTCCTGGCTTGAATAGGCAGTTGTGCCCCTACAAAAATTATTTTTATCTGTAGTGGTTATCACTCCTATTGTGCCTATAAATGTCTAGATTGCTGGCACACAAATGGGCAGTGTTTCTTAAATTATTCAACTCTACCCCTCACTATTCTAGAAAAAATGTATCAGGAAGCATTCATGATTCAAGAATCACTTCCTTTGTCAGAACCACACTTTCCTGGTTAGGGATAGATATAAATGGAAATCAAAGACTTCTCCCTAACTCTTGGGGACATTTCAGATTCCATTGCTAAGGCATTCACTTCCCAGAAAAGATCTAAATAAATGATGAGATATTCTATGTTCATATATTAAAGTTGTGATATTGCTAAGATATTGAGACTGCCCATATTGATCTATAAATTGAATGCAATCACATCAAAATCCAAGCTCTGTGTGTGTGTGTGTGTGTGTGTGTGTGTGTGTGTGTGTGTCTGTATGTGTCTGTGTGTGTCTATATCTACTGGAATTATTGATATGGCAATGTGAGGCCAAGAATTGTAATAACATATTGATAAGAAAGAGCATTGGTAGTGAAAATTTACTACCAGATATTATGACCTATTATGAAACTATAACATCAATAGTAGATAAATGTCTATCTACTTATTTATCTAGAAATAAATTAACAAGCTCGGTGAATATAACAGAGTACAGAAACAGACCCACACATATTATAAAAAAAGTAATACCGCAGTGTCCTTTCAACAAATATTTCTAGAACATTTAAATATCCATTTGAAAAATGATAAAAATGATTCCTATTTTATATTATATAGAAAACAAATTCCAGCTAGGTTGTAGATTCATAACTAAAAGGAAAAATGATAAAGCTTTTAAAATTAAACATAGAAGACTATATTCACGACCTAGCTGCGAAAAATAACTTTCTTATATAGAACTCTAAAAGCACTACTACTTGGACATGAGAAAAAAACTACACACACTAAGCTGGACTGCATTAAGATTAAAAGTTGTTGCTGATCAAAGTTATCTTTAAGCAAGTGGAAGTCTAAATGTATATTCAACAGAAAGGAAGAAAATATTTTCATACATACAGGATTTACTGAGAATATATAATTTCTACTAATCAGTAAAAAAAATGGAAATTATACAATAAAAAATGTCTAAAAACTTAAAGTAAAATTGCAAAAGAATCTAAGTAGATAGCTAATACTTATTAAAAGGTGATCAAAATTCTTATTTACAGGGGAAATATTAATTTAAAATTAGCACACTTCAATAAAAATTGATAAAATGAGACAATAGTCAAATTAACAACAACAGCTACTACTATGTGTTATTTTTATCAAAAGAGCATATTTGAAACTTTTATATACTGCTCATGGAGAAATACATCTATAAAATCTTTTTGCAAAAATCTTTATCTGTTAATGCTGTACATACTATTGTGACATGCAATTTCACATGTATTTATACAAATAAGAGATGTTTATATCTATCTATATCCATATCTATATCTATGTCTACATCTATTATCTATATCTGTTTATACCTATATCATCTATGTCTGTAACTACGTCTACATCTTTATCCATATCCACATCTATATCTACATCTCACTATCTTTATATCTATACCATCTATGTCTATATCATCTATATCTATATCTATTTATTTATCTATATGTCTATATTTATCTATCTAATCTATATAAAAGACATGCCCAAGAATGTTCCTAGAAACACTTTTTTTATGTAATAGCTCAAACTGGAGAAATATAAATATCCATCAACAAAAGAACTAATAAATAATTTGTGACATATTCATACAATAGAATATTATCTATCAGTAAGAATAAATAAATTATAAGTATGTCAGCATGAATTAATCTGTCAAACATTAATATGAGGAAAAATAAAGACAAACTCTAAATTACACATGCTGTATTAACACACAATCTGTGATTTTTGAATTCAAGTTAATTACCTCAGGTAGAGTGTTAATGGCTGCAAAGAGCACAAGGTGCCTTTGATTGCTAGTAATACTGTCTTGGATAAAGTGTGTTCATTTTGTCAAAATTAATTTTGATGCATACTTAAGATTTGTGTACATTTATCATATTTCAAGCTAAACAATACAAAATCTGTACCCAGCCATGTAAGCACAACTAGCATCCTCCAGCATTGGTCTTAGCAAGAAAGAGCACCTGATTTGATTCAGAACTTAAATAGCTTCTTGCTTCTTACCACTGTTCTTGCCATCCTTTGGGGTGGTGGAATGAGCTAATTTTCTGATTATGACATAGAAAATACACTACCAATCAACTAAACTTTTGTTGTATATTTTATTGTATACTCTATGGGACTGGAGGATAGTCACTTACTTTGCCCGTACTCACCCCTGCCACCTAACACACACTTATTTCCTCCCTCTCATCTAATGCAGCTGACTGATCAACACTTTAAAGATGTTCCATTTTCATCTGGTCTCCATTCTTTCTGATGATAAGTCACTCATTTTTGTTCATCACTATATTGTTTTTTTCCCCTTAGGCTTTTATAAAAAAGTATGTTCTCTTTACTCTGGGTTTTCAACAGTTTGACTGTGATATGACTAGTTGTATTTTTTTGTGCATGTTCCACTTGTGTTGAACTTCTCAGACCATTTAATGCTGAATTCTTGTGCAGACATCTGAACTACCAATCTGTCTACAGCTCCCTTTTTCTAAGTGCTACCTCAAATTTTCAGTCACTTCAGCCTCCTAGAATTAAAATTCTGCCTCTTGAGCTCAGTGACCACTCTGTCTTCCCCTTGAGGTTTATTGCCAAAGAAATTTGGGAGGATTATTGGGGATTACCTCATATGTTTCTCTTCTTTCAAAGATAACAGTTCCAGCTGCCTATTGTTTAATGTCAAAAAAATTTGCCTCCTATATCATGTTTAGCTTTTTAAGAGAGGGCGAGTCCTACAACTTTTACTCCATCATGGCCCAATGAAGAAGACTTTACTCTTTGTCATTATTGTTTTTGAAAATATAAACCCATACTTTCTGTGACCTCTTGACTCTATTCCAATTCTTCATTTTTGTGGAACATTTAATTTTCTTTGCCATTATTTTCTATGTGTTGTTCAATTTGGTATCTGACTCCAGCTCATTTTTTTTTTCTAAACTTGTCTCAGTTCCATCAATTTATCTCCTCTATTTCCTCTCATACAAATGTTGGTATTACATAGATATTTTAGTGTCAGATATTTTGGAATTCCATACTTTGGAATTCTTGGAGAGATATTGCCACTTAGCTTCTTGTGGATGTCCATAGCTTTTGGTTTTTCTATGCTATTAAAAAAATTGAGTAGAGTTAGTGAGATTCAAAATTATACTATGGAGATTATTATCTTTCCAAAATTCTCCTTGGAGGATCTAATTTATACTTCTCATAGTGTTATAATTTGACTAATATTCATTGTGAGACCCCAAAGATGAATGGAGAAAGATTTGTTCAGTCTATTATGCTTCTTTACCCATTGAAGATTCTAAACCATCACTATCCTTATGAGGGATATGGAAGTGACAATTGACCTAATTAACTACTGATGTCCCAGTTCAAGAATCAGTACCTTGTAAATAACAACCCATTATAGTGAAAGAGCAAACACATTAGCCTACCAAGTGTGGCTAGTAGTAAACAAAAAAGAAATGAACATCAGAGAATCCCAGGGTGGGTAATGGCTTTTCTTGTATGGATTATTAGATAATTTAAAGCTTAAACTTGTAGAGGAAACAAGGTATTATCTCAGCTCCTAAAAACTTGGATAGTACATCTGTGTTTTAGAGTATATGAGTTACAGAATAAGAACAAAATCAATCATAATTATAACAAACAAAGCACCAGAAAGAGGATTAAATTTCAGAGATTCTTAATAAACTATATCTATAATTTTATTTTCAGCCTAATTACATTACAAAGATTTTTGTGGGTATAAAATTCACTATTTCTAAACCTTTGAAAGACTTTTATTGACAGGCAAACATTTCTATTATCTAAAACTATTTTTCACCCTTTAAGATCTTCTTCCCATTAGCCTCATGGAAGTAAGAAAATAAGTATTTTTTCCTCATACCTATATTCTAGTTATTGAAATACATGTAAAACATTTGTGTGTCAAATACATTTATTAGGCAAATGCCATGCAGAAACGAAGTGGTAAGTTGAGGCAATATTAACAAAAAGATTGTTTTATAAAGGTGTAGGTATAACTTACAGATATCAAAAAGAATAGGTGCAAGCTGTAATCTCCCCTAGGGTAGAAGGTATAAGGGAAAGAAGTGTTATCAACACTTAGATACATATAGGTAACTACACTCTTCCCTAACCAACTAATCCAACTACCAACCTCCAGCCAGAGCTACTTATAGGTAAAATCTATCCTTAAGGAAGCCATTGTTCCATCCATCTAGTTAACTTCAGGCATATACATCAAACAGGAGAGTAGACCCACAGATTAAAGTTTTCCAGCACATCTAGGGGCATGGAAATAGAATTAAAGAAAATCACTAAAATCTTGATTCTCAAGAACTCATATTCCAGTGGAGAAGGCAGTCACTGAACGGATAAAAAGGATGTTAACCTAAAAAAAAAAAAAAAAAAGGCTTTCAAAGTGAGAGGCAACAAGCATTTATTTGAGGTCAAAACAGAATAGCTATTCAAGAAGCACCAATTCAGGTAGAAACCCATATAGTGTTCCAACTAGAAAACAAAGGCAAGGGATGTTTATGAGAAAGGGAAGGGGAACAATTACATTAACAGAAGGAAAGGATTTCTATTGATGCAGATAAGTTAACATAGTGGTGTTAATACCAAGCAATGTTTTAAATTTTCAATCAGGTAGTCATAATCCAATAATCATAACTGTTTTCTTGTTATCTTTGAAAATAGTTCTTTGTGGCACAATGTTGCTTTAGGCCCAGTCCAAAGGTTATTTTGCTCTGTTTTAAAACCCACAGGTCTGAGGCATGAGGCATGAAAGACAGTTTGTCTGGGATGGCTACTCCAGCTCTATTTTAAAATAGATGAAGTTATATTACTTTTTACAATAGTATATAAAGGTATGATATATAGTTAAAATGTTATAAAACTAAAACAAGGCAAAAAAGGAGGGGCATAGAGAATGACAAAGGGTTCCATGTTTGAAGGTCTTTAAAGGTCTCTTTGAGAGAAGCATTTGAATGACATAAAAATGTGAGCAGTGTCAGTATCTGGGCTGAAAGCAATCTGGGATGAAAAGCATTTGGCATCTTCAAGGCTCATCAGGAAATCTGTCACTGTTCTCTAGCTTGCTACTAAGCTAACCTCAAAATTTTCTAATAACTATCACCACCCACAAATAAACAAGAGAAAAACAAGTTATATATCTCAGTTTCAACTGAGGATAAATCATCAGAAAATAGATTAAAGGAAAAGAAAAAATTAAATTTATAATAAAAAAGACTTGTTTTTTATAAAATGTCTAAGATATTTTAGGGCAAATATGACTATGTTTCAACTTCCAATTAATTTTATTATCATGGAAATTAGTTTAGCCTTATAATGTTGTAGCAGTTTAAAAAAAAAACAGAAGCTAAAAAAGATGAAAATTTTCTCCTGAAGATTACTGAAAGATGGGGAATAAATCAAGACTAAACTAAGGGTCCTTGGGAAACAACCTAATTGAATCCGATTATATTCCCTAGCTTCCACTGGGATGGTTAATGCTGACTAGAATCATCAGGTTGGTAAAAAAAATAATTATGAGAATAATAATAAATGAAGGAAGAGATGAGAAGGACAGAAGGTGAAAACGAAATAAATATAAATTTTTGAGTTCTTAAACATTGGTAAAAATTGGTAAACATTGTTTACCAAGTGTTAACTTACTTAATTCCAAATCTTACTAGATATATACAAGTGTTACATATTTTTTTACACTTTAAAAAATGGAAGCATGAAAGAGACAAATAATTTTCTTCAATTTTATATAGCAAGTAAGTGAAGGCTTAAAAGAAAGAATTGTAGATATAGAGCCCACAAGAACTCTATTGCAATCAAGGCGAAGAATGAAATTGCTACTCCCCACTTCCCAATCTCTACAAACCCCTTATGTAGCTATTGGATATCTTTCTACATCTCCCAAATTTTTCCATAGTTTAGTCACTTGGCATTTCACTTAGATCAAATATTAGGGGTATTTAGAAGGAAGGGGAATGTCTGAGACCAAACATGATGTGATTTTCACCTTTCCCCCACCCTGGGAAAACCCTGGTTTCAGTCGACAGTCACAATGCCTTTAACTAAGCAAATTCCACAAGAGGTCATCTTTAGGAATAATTTAGGATTCAGGAGAAACTATCTATCATCCAAACAAGTAGTTTGAGGAGAGTTTGTAAAGGGTCTGTGTATAATGGTATTGGCAGTGTAGACCATAGCACTCACAAGAGTAATGTAGTGTGCTGGACATTAGTAACAAACTGGACTTTAATATCTAACTTTTATATCTTGACCCAAAGAACCAAGAGGAGGTAGCTTAGTAGGGGAGAGAGAGGTATGGGAAGGGCTGCCCAATAGGAGATACACCCTTTAATAGACAGTAACAAAAGATCACCAGAAAGAAATATTTCTGGGAGCAGCCTGAGAAACAAGTGTTCTGGCCTCATTCTCCTTTTGTCCTCATTAACCTATGGTCCCCAATTGTGGAATCCAGTCAGAATCTAGGGAGCAAAGAATCTCATTGATGCAGTACACACAGGTCAACCTCCAGATTACAGAGCAAATAAAAAGAAAGGTGAAGATTGAATCTGGAGGGGCTGACAGAAAGGCATCTTACACATGCAAACAATTTCTAGTCAGCTGGGTACTAAAGGCTGAGTATTGGAGAGCCTAATCATTTCACAGTCACACTATTATACTGCTTCTAGGAAATTATGCCTCCTAAAATCACATGGTATTAAGAGAAAATTGGTTATATTTTTCTATATCACACAGGAATGTTATTCTCTCCTATGTCTTTATTAGTTTTTCAATATTCCTTGATACATAATACAGTAAATCTCCTCTGTATGTTATTGTACTCTGCTAGTTGCAGTATAAGCAACACAAAGTGAATAAATTGTAAAAGTTTGACTGCTCTCTGAATCTGCTAAGTTTAAAAATAACTACAACACCTTGGGAAAACTCTGCTTTCCTCCTTGGGAAAACTCTGCTTTCAGTCCACAGAGTCATGATGCCTTCCATGGCTCCTGCAGTCAAAAGGAGGTAAACAAATGACAGAGTGGCAGGGAACAACCCAGGGCTGCAGCCCCCAAGTATTTCAACTGTAGTAATAAATTCTTTATCCATGGGAGATCCAGCAGGTCTTAGAGAACTCTTAGAAAATGTCAAAATCACAGTAATAATAAAAATGCTCCCTAGTTGATATATGATTTTCAGATGACAAAGTGTTTTCATAAGCATTATCTTATTTATGACTCCAAAAATCATTAAAAAAATATATTATTTTCATTTACATTTGATAGATATACACAGTAGGTCAGATCTTGAACCATAGTCTTCTCACTCTAATACCAAAATCATTAGCATTCTCCTTGAGTCCATATTCAGAGGAAATGAAGTCAGCATTAAATAATTAATGTCAAATATTTTTTTAAAAAATATTTAAAGAGAAGATACTAGATTATAGAATGGGATTTGGGAAGAGGAATTTAAATTATTTTATTAAACTTCTAAAATATGGACTAGAGATCTTTCTGTCTAGGACAGACTTCTGCCATTTATAAGTAAAAAACAATGATTTTGAGAGGCACGAACACAGTCATCTAAAGAGGTAGTCATGGGCCCAAGATTGGCTCTAAACTAAAGTATGAATTCTGAAAAAAAAAGTCTAATGAGAATTTATTTTCATGTTATTATTTTACATTTACAAACATATTTTTTCCTAATCCTTGATAGAGCATTCCCACTCAGCCTCATTTACCACCATCATCCCCATTCTCCTTTCCACTATTGTACTATTTTCTCTTATCCTTAGTTGTTAACTGACAGTTAAGGTTTTAGTTGATAATAAAAACTCATTATTTGACAATTATTAAGATATTTACTTCATAGGAAACTTGTCATTAAAAAAATTCCATACTCCTCTTCCTGGTGTTTCAATTCCCAGATGTCTGCCTGGACCCTAACCCATGAACCTTAAACAGTGAAGAAGAAAACACTTGAGCGAGCATTTTCCAGTGTTTTCTGACTCTGATTTAATGTGGTAACAAAGAATATGAGCAATTCCTAGATCTGTGCTCATTACCAAATGAGACTCATTCGGCCTTAAGAACCCAGGGAGCAGTGGGCAATTTGGGATTATAAACTTGCATAAAAATTGAATGCTGCATTTCAGATCTGATCATCTGAGTCAATGTTCATTATTTAGTGATGATGGATCAAAAGGAGAGTCAAGATACCTCTAAGAGAAAAGGAGTTAGCACAAACATTAAATTATGGTTATCAAATCTCCTGAGTAAAAAAAACAAAACAAACAAACAAACAAACAAACAAACAAAAAACATTTTATATAGAGACTCATTCACTGTGCAATGTAGTTTCTCTCAAACTGTGGGATATATTAGACCATATAGTATGGATGATGCTATCCCAGGGTGTGAGAGCTATGAGCGCTGGGAGGATGAAGCTTTGACAGCAATGGCTTTCATTTTCCTTGTTCAATGGCAACAAGGAATCACAAATTTGTAATACAGTAGTAGAGATTAAGATAGAGCTGGGAGGAGGCTCACAGAAAACATAGAAAGGATTCCCATCGATCTCTCTTTAACAACAACAACAACAAACACAATAACAACAGAAAAAGACTTCTTAGGGCCAGGGAGAAGGTGAGAAGTGAGATTTTTCTGATGGGATAGTGACAGCTTTAAACAGAATGAATTCTTCCCTTTGCCCATGAGATAATTAAATTCCAGTCCTTTGTTCATTACTGAGGCTCTAGGTGTTGCCTCTGTGCTAGGGGATTCTTAAAAGTTGATGTGCTGGAAATAGCGTTAGAGTGGAAGTCATAAGGCCTGAGATTTGGTCATAGTTCTATCATTAACTGGTAGGGTAGTTTTTAGAAAGCCATATGATATCACTACATAAATTGTGAGACAAGCTTTAAGGTTGTTTCTAATCTTTAAATTATTTAAAGAAATTATAATGGTGAAGTGCCAGCTTTACTACCTCCTCTATTAATGTCTGTCACTCTCAATAGTGAGATGATCTTTTTATTGGAAGATTCAAATACAGAGCACATTAATTTATACTCACTGACCTATACTCATTGATATAGGTCATTTAATTAATACAAGTGAAGCGTGTGGCATTCATCAAAGCATGACCCGTTTCCCCCTCAACTTTTCTTTGTCTCTGAGAATAAATTTAGTAACCCACAAAGGAGCAAAGAGACTCATTTTCAAATGTTTTGAGACCACAGGCAAGCCCCATCTCTGTTGCCATCTCTCAGGCAGCCACCCCTTTGGCTCCACAAATTGGCCACATTACTTCTCTCTGTGGTATCAAGTGACAAATCAGCACTGAAATTGCTTTTCTTACTGTCACATTCACCACCAAAACAAAGAAACAAATGAACAAAACAACAACAAAAAACTGCTTTGCCTGAAACCTAAGGATTCTCTCCCTTAGAAGTTTACGGTAATTTCCTTTTAAAAGTTTCTGAGACTGTCTCCCCATGTTTCTTATCTGAAGTCCCAATTCAAAGGACATTATTGAGGTACCTCAGGGGTTTAGTCTCAGCCTGACACTCATGAGAAGTTTATTCTGAAAAGGTTTCACCTTTCTGCCTCCTCTCAGGGTTTAAAAAATCTCAGTGAATTAAGCAGATATCTTTCTATCTCCAGTTTTTCAGTAGAATGTAAGCTTCATGAAGTAGAGGACCTTACCAATTTATTCAATCATCATACTACTAATAGTGTGCAGGTTACATGAATGAGAATTACTGGAGGCACATTTGAAATATTTAACTTGTTTTCCTTCACTTATTAAGACACTTGAAGGAGAGGCACTTGAGGTATTTATTCTTTCTTTTCTTCCTCCATATATAATATAAAATGTTTATATCATGATCTACAAGTTACAATGTTAGATTTATATTATAATTTACAAGTTATAGATATATCATGATATACACATTTACACAGAATTCCCTTACAACATCTTATGTAGTGAACACAAAAAGCCTGCAAATTATGATTATCCTCATTGTACAGCTGTTCAAACTAAGGCATGAGGTGTTAGATGAATTATTCAAAGAAATACAGTTGTTTGAGGTATTAAATGGGTTGTTAAAGGAAATACAGTTCGAGAGTAGCATGAACCCAACAAATGCAGAGAAATGGATAATATACCTGGGTTTCCTCATCTCTGAATGAAAGTATGAGTTCTTACTGGCAGTTGCTGATATATTAACCGCACATAGATGTAATATTGAGGATAAGTGTTTAGAAAAAGAGACTGTACAGAAAGAATTCTTGTCAGTCACGAGATGCAGTGTACAAAGAGGAACAGTTGTTTAGCAAAGAGTAAATTTTTTTTTAATACCCAGGAGAAGACTTCTACTTCCACAAAGATAGACAACAAAAGGAAGAATACAATGGAAATTTTAGGATTGAAAAATACAAAACCAAAATATAAAAAATTTAGAGTTTGAGAATAGAACAATAGAAACTACCTAATCTGAACAATGACAACAAAATAGGCTAAAAATAAAATAAAATAAACAAAACAAAACACCCCAAGACTGTAGTAAAAGATCTAACATTAGTGTCATTGGAATCTCAGAAGAAAAAAAAACAAAAGATAGGAATGAAAGCATTTGAAGAAACAGTAGCTGAAAACTTTCCAAATGTGGCAAGCACAGAAACATATAGATTCAAGAAGCTTAGCCATTTCCAACAGGACAAAGCTAAAGAAATTTATACCATGACACATCATTGTCCAATTCTAAAAACTAAAGATAAAAAAAAAAACTTGAAAACAGCCAAAGAAAAATGATGCATTACCTGTAAGAGAAAAACAATTTGAGTGATAGCAAGTTTTTCATAAAAAAAATCATGGAGGCCAGAAATAAGAATTGTCAAACCAGATTACTGTATCTTTCAAAAATATCCCAGTAATGCAGGATCAATCAAGACATTTCAAGATAAAAGAAAGCAGAATTTTCTCTAAAAGAAGTTTCTCTAAACCGAAAAGAAATGATAAATGAAGGAAACTTGGAAGGAAGAAAAATTGTGTTACATAAAAATATGAATAAAGACAAGGGACTTGCTTTTCTTTCCTGAATTTTCTAAATTATGTTTGACAGTGAAAACAAAAATGCTTAATGTGGTTCTAAATGTATATAGAAGAAATGTTTAATCTAATTACATTATAAATGAGGGGAGATATATAAATAGAGGTAAGATTTCTATGCTTAACTTGAACTGCTTAAAATTATGACATAAGTAAACTGTGAAAGGTCATGTATTTATAGCATAACACATGAAGTAACCATTAAAAACACTATAAAATGATATATTAAAACAATATAATCAAAATAAAATTATAAAAAAAGTTTAATTCTCAGGAAGGCAAGAAAAGGAAAATAAAAATAATAAATTAAAAGAAAAAAACAGAACCAAACAGGAAACAAAATATAAAATGGCAAATATAAGCTCTAATGTATCAATAATTACATCAATGTAAATAATTGATAGCAATTAAAATTTAAAAAATCGACAGAGTGGCTTGAAAGCACAACACAACTATATTAAAATGTTGGCAGATTGAAAGTAAAATAAATAAAGAAAAATATATCATACAATTTTTAATCACTAGAAACTAGGAGTGGCTATATTAATATCAGATAAAATTAGACTGCAGTGAAAATTATTAGACACAAAGAGGGACATGACATAATGATAAAAGGTCAATTCAAGAAAACTCAAAAATATTAATGTGTATGAACCAAACAAAAGAACCACAAAATATCTGTAGCAAAAATGATCAAGCTCAAAGAATTAGAAGACAAATTTATCATAATAGTTGGAGGCTTCAATAGTCCTATTTTAGTAATTGATAAATTTAGACTGATAACCAACAAGAACATAGAACTCAACAAAACATCAGTCAACAGGATTTAATCACTGTTTATATACTACTTCTTCAAATAACAGTAGTATACACATAATACACATATTTTTTAAGTTCTTAAAATACATATATCAAGTAGACCATGAATCTCAGGTTATAAAAGAAACCTCAACAAACTCAAAATGATTAAAATCATATTGACTATACTTTTTGACCACAGTGAAATCAAATTAGAAATAAAAAAGATAAGAGAAAAATCTCCAAATAATTACTTAGAAACTAAACATAATTAAAAATAACACATGTTGAAAGATAACATCTCGAAAAAATCTATACATTGAACTTAACTAAAACAAAACATATGAAAAATTGTGGAAAATAGCTAAAGCAGTTCGAAAAGGGAAATTTATAGTAGTAAATGTACACATTAGAAAAGATGAAAAGTCCTCAATTAATATCTAAGTTCTCGCCTCAAGAACCTAGAAAAAGAAAAAAACAAACAAGGAAACAGAAGAAAAGAAATAATAAAGAGCAGACAAAAAAGGTTTAAAATATTTTTTTAAAATAGAGAAAATAATAAAAGAGCTCTTTTTAAAAGATTACAAGAAAATTGACAAAACTATCTAGATTGACAAAAAGTAGAGAAAATATGTAAATTAACAATTTGTTAATTAAATACTACTATGATATCACTACAGAGTCTTTATCAAAAAGAAAAAGTCATACTATGAACATCTCTATATACACAAATTTGATAATTTAGATGAATTGGAGCAATTCTTTGAAAAGCACCAACCACCACAATTCACTGAATGGAATATACACAAAAGTCCTATGACTATTAAGGCAGATGAAATAATAATTTAAAAACATTTCCCCCCAAATTTCTAAGGTTTATGTCATTTCACTAGATAATCCTATCAAATGTTTAAAGAAGAATTAACTTTTATTTTTTATTTTTTAAAACTTTTAATTAAGTTTATTGGGGTAACATTGGTTAATACAATTATACAATTTTTAGGAGTACATTATCATTTGACATCTGTATATTCTATTGTGTGTTTACCACCCAAAGTCCAGTTTCCTTCAGCTATCATATATTTGATCCCCTTTGCCCACTTCACTTTCTCCCTAAACACTATATTCAAACCCCTTTACCCCATCTACCTACCTCTTCCTCCCCCACCCCACTAGTAACCACTAGTCTATAGTCCTTTGATTACAACTAGCCTATAGTCCATGTTCAGAAGTCTCTGTTTGTTTGTCCTGCTCATTTGTTGCTTTTAGATTTATATCCCACATGTAAGTGATATCATGTGATTTTTACTTGACTGTCTGGCTTATTTCACTTGTCATGATTATCTCAAGGTCCATCCATGTTGTCACAAATGGCAGTATTTCATCTTTTTTTATGGCTGAGTGATATTCCGTTGTATATATATACCACAGTAATAATTAGCTTTTATTTTGCACCATCTTTCCCGGAAAATAAAAGAGGAGGGAGAACTTTCACTATCATTTTATGAAACGGGTACTATTTTGATACCCAAAGCAGGCAAAACTGTACACAAAAATAATATAAATAAATAAATAAATAAATAAATAAATAAATAAAATTATACACCGATACCATCTATAGACCCAAAAATATTTTGCAAAATATTAGCAGATATAATTTATCTATATATAAAAATAACTATAAGCCATTACCAAATGAAGTTTATTTTACAGGTACAAAGTTGGTTCAGTATTCAAAAATTAATTATTATAACTTGTTTTATAACATGCCAAAGATTAAAGAGTATATGATTGTATTAACTGATGCAAAATAAGCACATAACAAAAACGTAGTTCTCACATTAAAAAAAACTCTGAAAAATAAGAATTTAAGGAGAACATTCTCAACTTAACAAATAGCATCTAAAAAAACCTTATAGCTAACATTCTTAATGGTAAAAGACAAGGTTTTGTCACTAGGATCAAGCACAAGACAAGGATGTTTACTTTCACCCTTTAAATCAACATAGTACTAGAACTTCTATTCATCACAACAAGGCAAGAAATAAATTAAAAAGATACAGATCAGAAAAAAAAATAAAATGGTTCTTATTTCTAAATGACATTACTGTCTATGTAGAAATCTACAAGGAATCTACAAAATCACCTAGAATTAATATGAAAGTTCAGCAAATCTGCAGGACACAAGATAAGCATAAGACAATTGTATTTCTATATACTTGATCAAGTTAGTTCCTGACTGTATCCCAATTCCTCAGGACTCTCTGGCTAACACGGCAGTCCGAAAACTTGCTTAAATGTTGAAGCTAGTTTCCTTATAGTTTAGCAGACAATCAATGTTCTCCTTATGGTCTTCTTCTTTATATGGAATATCTATAACTGTGTAGGAATAGGAACATACAAGATTATATAAAACTGCCTGCTATGTTACAGTAGGTCGCAGGCTTTGGATAAGAATCTGCTGAGCTGGTACCAGCATCGACAAATGCTACTTCCTTCTTATAGCCTCGTTATCCTGTCTCTCCATTCAAGAATCCAACATTTCTGGGGGCTTGTCCAGGATCCAGAGACGGCATTTTTTTTTGCCTTTCTTTTCATCAGGGTTTGTCTCCCAATCCCAGGATGCTGGGAGAAGCGGACTTCACCTGGTGTGCCAGTGGACTTATTGTCTATAGGGAAAGATTACTCTTCCAGCGGACTTGAGTGGTAGCTCTGAGAGCACTACAAAACCTGACTGAATGGTAAGAATCCGAGTCCCAGGAACAGCCATTAGAGAACAGAAGGGGAATCTCATCAACTCCTGAGGTCACCTGAGTACTCTACATTTGTTAGAAGAAACCATGACCTTTTAGGTACATAGAATGGAGAGTGGAATATGTTTGGTGTGTGATTGTGTGTGACTGAGATGCAGCTTTTCTAAGAAGTGAGAGTTGAGCCTTTATCAACGGTTTTGTGGTGAACCTCATATGGCTTAGGGTGGTGTCACTAGATCTCTGTGAGGTGTCTACTCCAGTGATCCCAGTTGGGAGTTAATACTGTACCACCAATTACTAAGAGATGCCTGGAAGGCTGGAGATGGGCAAAACAAATTTCTGAGTGCATGTGTGATACCAACCATGGGTGGAAGGATGGGTGGAAAACAGAGTAAACAGATATCTTTAGGTTGTATGCTTAAGAATTTCAAAAGGGGTTATTCAGGAGATTATGGAGTTAAACTCATTTTACAGAAACCCTCACTTTTTATGAGATTGACTGGCCCTCTTTCAGTGTTGGGTGGCCAGCAGAGGGGTCTCTCAATAGGAAACTCATTTGTCTCTCAAAGGTCTCTCAAGTCATTACCTATCAACCTGGTTACCCAATTCCCTTATATTGATCCTTGGGAGGCCATAGTTTGAACCTGACCCCCTTGGTTGAGAGTCTTCCCAGAAGAGAATTGTAGAGTCCTCCTATGCTGAGCCTTGGTACCCTCCCAAGGTCAGTTGGAAGAAAAGAAGCCTGTGTTGTCATCACTAGACTATACTGGACTCCATTCTGCTAAGCCCCCAGGAGCCAATGGTCCAAATGATAGTCAGGGGCCAACCTATCGACATTATGGTTGACACCAGAGCTGAACACTCAATTGTAACTTGGCCTGTGGGCCCCCTTTCTCAAAGACAAACTACCATTATAGGAGAAACCAAAGGATGAGTCTTTCGCCCCTTCCTGCAGCCCCACAAGTGCAACCTAGAAGGATGAGAAGTCATACACAAATTCCTATGTCTGCCCAACTTCCCTGTGGCACTGATGGATGAAATCTTTTAAGAAAACTACATGCTCAAATTACCTTTGACACATGTGACCAAGCAGTCCTAATCTTAGGGAGGCCAGAAGTAAGGATCATGTCACCCATGGTTCTCTCAAGGAGAAAGAAGAGTGGCACCTCTATAGTCTCATAGGAGCGTCCCAACAGGAATCCAGCACCCCTTCAAAGTTCTTGGAGTGTGAGCTGAAGACTACCCTCTAGATGGGCCGAACACATTTTTCCATTGATGGTAGAGTTTAAACAAGGAGCTGAGACAGCCTGCCCAAAACAGTATTTGATTCCCCATAAGGCACAAGTGGGGATCCAAAAACATTTAGAGAGATTTCTAAAGTATAGAATTTTCTGTCCCTACCAGTCATCTGGGAATACCTTTCTCCTACCAGTTCAGAAGCCAGGGATCAATGAAAATGAATACTGGCCAGTCCAAGATTTATAGCAGTCATCCAGATGACCATCACCTTGATGCCTTTTTCTGCATTTGCTTGGCTTCTCAGTCAGCCAATTTTGCCTTCCAATGGGAAAGCTCTGAAAGCAGAGACGAGGGCTAGTTGACATGAACACGGCTGCCTCAGGGGTTCAATAACTCCCCGAATATCTTTGGGTCAGCTCTAGCCTCAGATTTAAAGGTCTTCCCAGCAGACCAACACAGCTGTATGTTACTCCACTATGTGGATGACCTACTTTTAGCAGGAAAAATCTATGAGGAATGCATGGAAGGAACACATATACTCTTCAATCTCTTCTGTGAAGTGGGCTACAAAGTTTCGAAAAGGAAGGCTCAAATCTGCCAAGAAAGAGTCAAATACCTTGGCTTTCACCTGTCACAGGGACAGCGCCAACATGGTTTGGAAAGAAAACAAATGTCTGCTCAATTCTGGTTTCTACCACCAGGTGACAATTTCGTGAATTCCTCAGAGCAGCTGGCTTCTGAAGAATCTGGATACCTAATTTCTCCATCCTGGCCAAATTCCTCTATGAAGCCACAAAGGGAGGAGAACAGAAGTTCCTTCTTTGGGAATCTCCACAACAGAAGGTCTTTTAAAAAATCAAATGGACACTCACTAACGCCTCCAGACTAGGACTCTCAGACTTAATCAAATCTTTATTTCTGTGTGTACACGAGTGCACAGGTGTTATGGTAGGGGTCTTAACCCAACTGCTAGGATCTTGGCACCGTCCCATGGCTCATTTCTCTAAATAACTTGACTGTCACCAGGGGCTGGCCACCCTGCTTGTGAGCACTCACAGCCATGGCCCTCCTTATGTCAGAGGTGAACAAACTGACTATGGGGCGATAACTGACAGTTCGAGTACCACATTCAGTAATAACATTACTGGAGTACAAGGGACAATATTGACTAACCAATTCCCAGATGGTCAGAGACCAAGGAATGCTGTGTGAGTATCCACATATCTGCCTAGAGATAATATGATCCTTGAACCCAGCTACTTTGTTACCCCTAGGCCTGGCTGGTCAGACCATGGTTGCACTGAAATCATGAATGAAGTGTTTTACAGCCAAACCAACTTGACAGACCAGCCCCTCAAGGACCCTTATGTAGAATATTACACTGATGGTAGCAGCTTTGTAGAGAATGCCTTGCAAGATATGCTGTAGTGACCCTACATTCCATCACTGAGGCAAAACCTTTGTCTAGGAAAACCTCTGCACAAAAGTCAGAGCTCATTGTCTTGACCTGCACCCTTTAGCTGGCAGCAGGAGTGTGTGCTAACATATACACTGACTCTAAGTATGCCTTCACCATCCTCCATGTACATGAAGTCCTGTACAAAGAGAAGAGTCTGATCAATTAAGGGAGAAAAGACATAAAATATGAAAAGGAAATTCTAGAATTCTTAGGTGCTGTGTGGGCCCCCAAGAAAGTAGCAGTCGTGCACTGCAGAGGGCATATAAAAGGGGATGCCATAATGGCCCAGGGCAACCATAGGGCAGACCATGTTGCCAAACTGGAAGCGACCAAGGTAATGGCCAGCCCTATAACTCTAACTGCTTCCCTGTTTCCCAGTTTCTTAGCCAAATGGGACCCCAAGTACTCACCTCAAGAGCCTCTTCTCTGGTGGAGAGTGAAAGTTCAAGGGTGGGGAAATTGCAGTTCCTGGGACACCAGCCCCAGCTTTTGTCAAGCAGTTTCACCAAAGGACTCACCTTGGTCGCAATGCCCTAGAAACCACTCTGGGCCAGTACTTCTATGTCTTTTGGCTCTCTAGCATCTCCTGAGCAGTGTATGAATGGTGTGAAATCTATGCCTGCAACAACCTCAGACTATGTATCCCACCAGAGTACCAAGGGTTGGTGGCACCCCCTTTGAGGAATTCAAAGTAGACTTCATTGAAATGCATTGATCACAGGGCCTCAAGTATCTCTTGGTCTTTGTATGCACCTATTCTGATTGAGTAGAGTCTTACCTATCCTGGATTGAGAAGGCCTGAGAAGTAGCCAGACTGCTCCTCCAAGAAATTGTTCCACAATTTGGCCTACCAATTACCATTGACTCAGATAACAAGCCAGCCTTTGTAGGAGAAATAGTGCAGCGACTAGCCAAGAATTTAAATATTACATGGAAATTGCATACCGCCTATAAATCAGAGTTTGGGACAAGTAGAACACATAAATAGGACCCTTAAGACTCAGCTGGGAAAATTATATCAGGAGACATCTACATTGAGACTAAGTTCTCCCCATGGCACTATAAAGAATCAGGTTGGCCTCAGCCAAGAAGACTGGGTTCTCCCCCTAGGAGATCCATTATAGATGGCCACCACTCATCAAAGGACTATGAGGAGACCTCAAGGAAATCGGTGAATTGACTGAGACAACAGCATCAGGCTCTAGGTGTCACCTTCCAGACTCTCAACCAATGGGTTAGGAAAAGGTTCCCTGTCAGTTTAATCACTGATGTTCATTCCTTTAAGCCAAGAGACTGGGTAAAAGAGTGGGATATTCAGTTCCTAAAACCCCTGAAGAGAGGTCCCTTTCCTATCATTTTGTCTACCTCCACTGCAGTTAAGGTTGCTGAAGTGATACTCTGGATACATCACGACAGATTTAAACCTGCAGCTGCAGAGTGGAATGTGTTTTAGACTCTTCTGAGCTCCTTAAGGCAACCCTGGAAGACAAAACCAAATGCGCTGACAGACCAAGGGTAAGACATTGGCCCCACTTTGGCCACACTGGAAGCTGACCAATCTGCATGCAACAGAAGCCTGAGGATGGCATCTCACCAGGGTGGGGCCCTAGTAGCCTCTTTGTAATCTGCTTCTCCACTGTTGGTGGCTTTAAGACCTTAGGTGAGATAGTACTCCTTTTCCTCCTTGGGACTTGCCTCCTCATCCTGTGCCTATTGCTTCTCATTATCTAGTCAACTACCACCCTCAGAGAGGCTATGGTAGTAGAAAGAAAAACTGTAGCAAAAGTCCTCATGCTATGGAGGTACCAGCCTCTAAACCAAAAATTAGAAGAAAGAGATGGATGGATGCTTTCTGTCCCAGTCCTGAGTCCGAGCATCAAAGGGGGAGATTATGGCAACCTGACCCTGCCTGACCATTTTTTGCTCAGAGTTAGTTCCTGACTGTACGCCCCTTCCCCAGGATTCTCTGGCTAACACAGTAGTTCGAAAACTTGCTTAAATAATTAAGCTGGTTTCCTTATAGTTTGGCAGCCAGTCAGTGTTCTTATATTCTCCTTCCTAATATGAAATATCTATAGCTGTGTAGAAATGCAGAAGTACAAGATTGTATAAAACTGCCCTCCAAGTTATAATGGGTCTCAGGCTTTGGATAAGAATCTGCTGAGCTGGTGCTACCATCAATAAATGCTGCTTCCTGCTTATAGCCATGGTATCCCGTCTCTCCATTTGAGATCCCACAACACTATCAATAAACTTATACATACTTAAACTGAATCTAATACTATTTAAATTTCTCAAAATGATACACTTAGCTTTAAATCTGACAAAAGATGTATAGGACTTGTATGTTGAAAATTGCTAACCACAGAGATGTATATTTTTTCTAAATTAATGTAGATTTAATACAATTATTATCAAAATTATATCGAGATGACTTTAGACATTGGCAAGATTATTCTAACATTTATATGGAAAGGCAGAGGCACTGTCATAGCTCAATTTTGAAATGAAAGAATAAAGTGAGGGGAGTCAATGTACTCAATTTTAAGACATTCTGTACCTACAGCAATCAAGACTATAGTATTGGTGGAGAGATCAAGACAAATAAATAGGACAGATTAGAGATTCCAGATTTAAAGTCACATATTATTCCAAATATCAATCCAACTGACTTTTGACAAAGGTGCAAAATTAATTCAATAGAAGAAAGAACCTTTCAGCAAATGATGCTGGAACAACTGAACACTCCAAAATAAAAATAAATAAATAAATAAATAAATAAATAAATAAATAAATAAATAAATAAATAAATAAATGAATATAACCTCCTCTACTTCTCACTTTTCTAAAATTAATTCTAGATTCAGGGTAATTCTAGAAGCAATTCAACTATTAAATGATGACATCTGAGAGTACCAGCATTCCTCTTTCTTCTTTTTTCATTCTCAGAGAATGGAGACATCTTGCTTAATATTTGCACTGTCACATACAGCTGTTCCCACATCCCGTAGTGAAGAAGTAGGAGCAATTCTACTCTGGCAACATTTTATCAAAGATTAAATTTCCAAAGACTTCTCATTAAACTTTTTGCACAGATTCTAGTGGTCAGCACAGGGTGTTATTCCAGTGACTTATTTGTAAGGGAAGCTTGGAGTAGAATTTCTGGAATTTTCTGTCTCTTTAGTAAGAGATAGACTGTCCTTCAAAGAAAGGAAGAATGGGTGTTTTCTTGGGAGATGAAGACCATTTTGGGAAAGCTGCCAACATGATTTGGCACTAGTCTCACACTGAAGGCCTCAATGTCCCCTAATATAGCCAGTTTTCAGTCTCCTTTGCGCCCTTTGCACATTGTTTTTGGTGTCCTGACTGCCTTACTCCTCCAGACCCTTTTTATTCCCTGACAGAATCCTGCTACTTAGTCTTTAAAAGTTCCCTTGTCAACTTCTTATATCCCTCAGCTGTAATAAGTTGATCTATTAAGCAGAACTTATTTTGATGTATGTTGTTAGTTTACATATATTGGAGATTAGGGTCTCCATGTATGAATTTTAGATGGCAAAAACATCTATGATAAATGCTAATTATCTTGATTGCAGTGATTATTCCACAATGTGTACATATATTAAATAATCTAATTGCATACCTTAACTGTATACAAGAAAAAAATACTTAAAAAAAGCAAATTATTTTTGAAAAATTAAATAGAAATAAAATAAACTGAAAAAAAAATTAAGCCCTCAAACTTAGTGCTGTGGACTGAACGTTTGTGTTCCCCTAGAACTTGCTATTTAGACCAGTTCCTGCACACTCTGCTGGTGAATCCATGAACTGTAGTGGGAATGTTCTAGGAAAACAATGAGTGGGAATGAGAAATTAGACAATTTCTAACCTGGAATGTGTTTGGGAAAGGAGTAATGAGAACTGAATTCCCAACTGAATGTCATCACTCAGTAAAAACATCAATTCTCAAGAAACATTCTACTTATAGTCCATAGAAGACAAATGCAACTCCATGGACACAGTATCTCTCCTATGGTTTTATGGGGCCCTACAAGCATAAAGCTCTGCAAAGATCCTTGACCAAGAGTCAGGAAAATCTTAACCTACAGTCATGTGGAAAATCCAGAGATGTGATTATGGAGTCAGAGTTACAGGAATATACAGAAACCACATATATACACACACAATCAAATACGCACACACATTGTTCATTTTCTTCACATAACTCATTATTAAACTCAAATTATTTTGTAAATTTACTACTTTTGGCCTCCCTATAGCATAGACTGGCAGGTTACTTAACAAGTCAGTGATCTCTTCATTCTGGAGTACAGATCTGGATGACAAGTCCCAGCCTCCTGCACTGTCCAGGTGTGTTCACAGGACAGATCAAATGCTAATGGGAGTAATATATACCATTGCCTGGCCTGAGTCATATAAACTCCCCCATGAGTGAGCAACCATGCTCTTTTACTCTTTTTACCATCTTTATGCAATATAATATACAAGAATAAAAGGTTTGAGATTAAAAATGAAGAGTAAAACAGTCTTTATTCATAGACATATTTGTTAATGTAGACAATCATTAGGTATTTATAAATACTACTAGAAGTGATTAATGAGTTAAGCAGTTTCATGACACACAAATTTATTGTATTTTTAAACACTATAAAAATTGATAACAATATTTTAGATGTTGCTCATAATAACAGGAAAATAAAATATTTAGAAATAAATTTTATTCAAATATGAAAGATGTTTACACTAAAATCTATAAAATTTTCCTGGAAGAAATTAAAGACAAATAAAATGGAAAAATATAATATGCTCATGAGTTGGCAGAATCAACATTGTTAAGATGTCAAATCTCCTTAAATCAACCAGAATTTGAAAGCTGTTTTAGTCAAAAGAGCAGCAAGTTTTTTTTGTTACAAAAATAGAGTAGGTTATTTTTAAATTTATAGAAGAATGTAGTTATAGCAAATGAACTAGAATAGCCAAAACAAAAAACAAGAATCAAGTTGGCTTAATTATGCTACTTGATTTTAAGATTTATACTTGATTTTAAAATATTATGATAATTAATAAATGGAATTGGAATGAATGGATGGATCATTGGAATAGAAAGTGTGTCCAATAACAGACCTATATGCAAGTAACATGATAATTGAATGAGAAACAAATAGCCTTTCTGAGAAATAATACTGTATCAAATGAAGATCTTTATAGAAAGAAGTGAACTTTTCTTTCTATGTCATACCAACACGGACAAGTAATTGGAGATGAATCACATATTAAATATAAACAATAATTCCACAAAACTTATAGAATAAAACCTAACAAGATATCCCCTGAGACCTTTGGATAGGCCAATATTTATTATCTAAGAACCACAACATATGAAAAAAAAAAACAATCAGTTAATAACAAAAAAATAAATATTAATTTAAATTTCACCAAAATTGTAGATTTCTGCTTTTTAAAAGATACTGTTATGAAAACGAAAAGGCAAGCTTGGGAGAGAACTATTTCTAATATCTGAAAAAGGGCTTGTATTCAGAATACAAAAAGAACTTTTACTAACTCAATAATAAACAGACAAAAACGTTTTAAGAAAATTGTTCAAAGATTTCTATGCAACTTTTTTAAAAAAGATATTTTAATGTCCACTAAGTATATAAAAATGTAATCAATATCAGTAGTTAAGAGAATGAAAATTAAAACCAAAAAGAGATACCACTTCAAACATCCTGAAATGGTGAAAATTTAAAAGAACAAAAATCAGTCAATGAGGGTATACGACAACTAGAACTCTCATACTTTGTTAGTGGAAATATAAAATGTCACAATTACTTTTTCTTTTAATTGGCATAGTTTTAAATAGCTACACATTCACCTATCCTGTGGTTTATTAATTATTTTTCTATGTATTTACCCAAAAGAAATTGTTCTATTTTCACAAAAAAACACTTGTTCAAGAATATTCATGACTACTTTATTTAATAATAATTGTCACTAGGAAACAATCTACATTTTCATCAACATGTTGAGATAATATAATTGTGATATATTCATTAAAGAATTCCCATTCAGTCATAAATGAAATAGAATTAAAGGTAAATACAACAATAGAAATAAATATCAGAAATAAGATATTAAACAAAATAACTATAGGTATGTAAAGTACATACAGTGTGACTTCATTTATATAAATTTCTGAGACTGGCAAACTTAAGCTTAGCTTAAGTAATTGAAGTTACTTAATTAAGTAATAGAAATCAGAACCATGCTTGCCCTGGAGAAATAAGAATAGGGTAAAGAAATACTCTGGTCTGATAGAAATGTCCCATATCTTGATTATGGTAGTGTTATATATGTGTACACATTTGCTAAATTGCATCAGAGCCATTGTTAAAATCTGGACATGCTCTCATTTATAAACTATACTTCAAATTAAAAAAAAAATGTATTAAATAATCCAATGAGTAAACACACATTTTATTTAGCAGATTAGAGTTTTCAAGACACTTTCACTAATAAAGTTTGGGTAGCAAATATGAATCTGTTTAGTTCCTGAATTATTTTAAAAACATTTTAAAAATGTAAATCTGTTTATTTTCTGATCTGTTAGTGAGATTTTGGACTATGTGAGTTTGGCTAGAGAGGTTTTCCTGAATTTTAGTGTATTGGATACTCATAATTGGTATGACAATTATCAATGGTAATCCAAAATTTAGACAAATTAAGAGATTTGCTCCAAATCAGCTTAAAAATGGAAAATTAACTTCCAGTTTCCAGTCCTGTTGGAATAGCAGAAAACAGCTTTACTCTGTCACCTAAGCAAAACAGTTGAAAATGAAGTAATGTTTTTCAGACATTGGATAATAGGCAGCAAGAAAAGTGACCCCTGAAACAGAGGAAACAAATGAAGGGAGTTTTGAAATCCAAAGAGAGCCTAGAGATCTTTCTGTACTGAGGAGAAAGAATTGAGAATTCAGGGAGGCCAAGTGACCGGCCTTGGCAGGGAGGTGGGGAGGTGGAATGGTGTGTGTGTGTGTGTGTGTGTGTGTGTGTGTGTGTGTGTGTGTGTGTGTGTGAGAGAGAGAGAGAGAGAGAGAGAGAGAGAGAGAGAGAGAGAGAGAGAGAGGTGGCAGGAAAACGACCTATAGATATGGAACAACTAGATAACATAAGGAACCCATATTGCCACCATACGAAAAATTAACTCAAAATGAATCATAGATCTAAATGTGGAAGCTAAAGCTATAATACTTCTAGAGAGAAAAAAAAGTAGAAAATGTTAGCGACCTTGGTGATCTTGGGCTCAGCAAATTTTTTTCGATATATAAGACGCAAAAAATCATAAATTATAAAAAAAAAAGTCAAATTGCATTAAGAATAAACTTTTGTTCTTCAAAAAGACACTATTAAGAAAATAAAAGACAAGACACACACCGAGAAAATATTTGCCAAATACATGTGTGTGTGTTACATATATATATATATATATATATATATATATATATATATATGCATAAATATAGACATACACACACAAACATATGTATATACTTGACAAATGATCTCATAGGAATTTAGAATGAGTCACCACAATTTGTGCCTCTGTGGTATGTGGATTGTTTTAAGCTAAAGGCAACGGAGACCCCCCAAGTTCAAGAGAAAATTCTGCCTCCTTACTCCCATCCCAATTACCTAGAAGAGTTTAAATTAGGGGACTTGTTCATAATAAAAGATTGTCAGAGATAACCTTTTTGACCTATTTATATGGCAGGGAAAATGATTAATTACTAAATATATGCTCTTATTATAATCATGCCCTTTCTCCCCTCTAAAGCTCTGAGTCACCTTACTTCATCTTAGCTCAGAATGTCACAGATACCTCATTTTCCCTTTCTGTCTCTGCATTTCTCATATATGTGGTGTCTCTGACTCTTTTATGTATATAGAGTTCCCATATGGGAAAATTTAATCTATAATGATGAAAAGAAAACCAGTGGTTGCCTGGAACTAGGAGGGATGAACTACAAAGATGTCTGAAGAAGCTTTTTGGTTCATTATCTTGATTGTTGTGATGATTTCATGAGTTTATACATATGTCAAATTCATCAAATTGTGTATTTTATGTGCAGCTTATTGTAAGTAAATGCAAGAAAATTTGGTTACTTTCTCTTGTTAATCTGTCTCATGTCAATTTAATTATTAAACCAGCTGAAAAAAACCTTGAAGGACAGAAGAAAGTTTTTTCCTCCTCCACATCTTGAAAAGATGCTGAATATCATTCATCATTAGGTAAGTGTGAATTTTAAACATAATATCACTACATGTCCTCTAGAATGACTAAAATTAAGTGTTGGTAAAATGTGAAGTGACTGGACTGTATACACACTGCTTGAGTGAAAGTCAAGTGGTGTCATCACTTTAAAAAACGTTTTGCAGTTACTTAAAAAGTTGAGCATACACTTACCATTCAGTTTACCAACTCTAATTTTAGGTACATAAATAAAAGAAAAGCATATGTCCACAAAAGATTTGTAGACAAATGTTCATAGTAGTTTTATTTATATAAGACAAAAGCAGGAAGTAATCCAATTGTCTGTCAAGAGGTAAATTAAAAAATTGTGATATATTCATACAATGTAATACTACTCAGCAATAAAAAGGAACAAACTACTAATCAATGTGAAAACACGGATGAATCTCAAAATAGATGGGCTGAGTAAAAAAATAGATAAAAAATGCATTTTGAATGATGCCATGAATAATTTTTCTAAAAAGAAATTCTAGAAAATTTAATCTATAATAATGAAAAGCAAACCAGTGGTTGCCTGGAACTAGGAGGGATGAACTACAAAGATGTCTGAAGAAGCTTTTGGTTCATTATCTTGATTGTTGTGATGATTTCATGAGTTTATACATATGTCAAATTCATCAAATTGTGTATTTTATGTGCAGCTTATTGTTTATCAACTATGCTTTAATATGACAAACAAAACATAAAACTAAGATGCCTAATTCTTTGTCTTTTTCTCTTCTCTCTTCCATAGTTTCTCCTCTTTGATCTTTAAGAATTTGTTCTCAAATAGCAACCATAGTTTCTAGATTTTCTGGAAATGCTTTTTTGTCTTTAGTATACTAGAATTTATCAGATCACAGTTATGAAAGTTGAGTTAGAAAAAAAAAACACATTGCATTTATTTTTCTAGTCCATTTTTATTATAGAACAGAGTTTGTCCACCCAGAACTAGTAGAATCAAATAGTAAACACCAAACACCAAGAATTGCAGTGGAGAATGATTGGCTTTTACTGTGAATGATGCCACACAGGAGAAGGGTAAGCTAATCCTCAAAAGCCTCAACTCCAAGATCCAGGAGGTCGAGTTTTTAAGGGTATAAGGAAAACAGATATGCAAAAATGCTGGAGGGGCATATTTTAATTGAAGAAACTTAGAGCTTGGCCATTTACAATAAGGAGTGTCAATACAGATTCTTTTTGGACAATGAATCCTTTTCTTATGAGAGGAGTCCAGTGTCCAAGTTCGGGTTATGTCCTGGTTTTGTTTTTGTGGTGGAAAAGAGCATGAGACTTTAGTTACGTGTGCAGCTAGAGGTCAAAGTTCTCTCCTTAGAGCATGCTTTGGCTGTATGACTCACGGTTTGGTCTGTTGTCTCTAAAAAGCAACTCAGTATTTTGTTAACAGGATAGGACCATTTTGATCTGGTTCTGTGCTTACATTGTCAAAGAGATAAGAACTGATTGTTGCAATATCTAGTCACCTCAGAGTCTATTCAGTCACCTCTACTCAAGCCTTCCAAGCCTCCCATAACCCCCTGTCACTTTAATACTCTACTTTCCACCTCACAGGTCTCCAACCCCCAGAAAACAAGAAAGTATAAAGCTGGAATACAAAACTTATTCTGACTTCCTCATTAGCTTTCCAACTCTGGAAAGAGGTCAGGGGGATATCTTGGGAGAGATTTCCCTCTTTTCTGGTGTTATAAACTTCTAAAGGCCTACCTTATAAGAAGTTGGAGGGAAAGTGGGGCTGAGAAAGCTAAGTCATATTGCTAAACACCCCTTGAATTGTCCAAGTGGCATAATAATTAACCTGGGCATCTGGGAGAAAATAATCAATAAAAGGTATGATCACCACAGCAAAAGTCAGAGGGCATCCTTACGAGATACTGATTAAATCATTATTTAATATGAAGCTGAATAATAAACATGAAGATGAAGGAAAACAAGTCATTAGATTGTAATGGTTTTCCAAAACTTGTCATGGACTTTCCTTCCTTCCCTCTCTTTATGGAATATATAATGCTTCTCTGTCTCTGAGTGATCTGTTCTCTTTTCTCCCTGCTCAGAGCTTGGAGCCTCCCCTGCAAGTGACTATACCTTTCCCCAGAGGGGAAACAACCCCTCTGTATTGCTACAGTTCTCTCAAGTTTGTAAACCCATCTTGCTCTTATTTAGGAGGCATTAGGATGTTTTGGAGTCTAGCAAAGACTACCCAAAAGACCTTTATTTTCCTAAAGTTTGCTTTGGAGAATGTGATGACAGTATTATTCCTGGTTTCTATAATATATGCCACACTAAACACCTCTGCCATATATGGCATTTTCAAAAAAAACTTTTATTATTTTGCTCCCAGTGTTAGAAGTTTAACAACTAGAAGAAAGGAGGCTTGGTGGGGTGTATGGAGAGTGGGCACTGTGCATCTCTGAGCCAATATTATGACACCTGGGTTCTGTACCAGGCTCTGCTGGGCTTCCATTACCTCATTTTATGACCTAGGGACTTTCTGAGCCTCAGTTTACTCATATACAAGTTGGGTAGGTTGGAAAACATGACTTCAAGGTCTTATAGTCTATAGTTCTAACTTGAAGCATCACATGTGGGTGGTTCCACAGAAGCCAAGAAGCTTCGGATGCCCTTGTCTGCTCCATGATGGAACTTGACCCGCTTAAATTTTGCAGTAACAAGGAAAAGGAGATTTCCATACTTTTTTTCTTCAAAGGCTCTGGGGTCAGCAAGTTCAGAGGATTAAAGAGCCACCCTCTATCCAAGCATTGTTGGACTCTTACCAGCTGGACCTCATGCCTGCTTTCCCACTGGCATCTCTCTAGCCTGAATTGAAGATTTGCTAGGTCTTGTAGTTACATGTTGCAGTTTCCCCTTAAGGAACATCAGGCAAAGAAGAAGATGCCCAGAAGCATAGAATTTGAGAGCTCAAGCTGACCTCACCCAGTTTGTAAGCCTCCCCTGATAAGGTAGAGATGCAGAAACTAGGACCTGAGAGGAACATAACTTCTTCTAGATCTGATGTTTGCCAGCTTGTGACTTTGAGAAAATTGCATCATCTCTGTGTTCTAAAGCATAAAGTTGGCATAATAGAATCCAATTTCTCATGCTGTTATGAGGAATAAATAAGAAAACATATTTTTAACTCCTGACTTGTGGTAGATGTCAAATTTGAATAACTTTAACATTTAAGTCTTAAAAAAAAGGGAATAAATGGCAAGCCTGCCAGGAGGATCCAGGTCTCTGTTACTAATCTTATGATTTTGTGCTATATTAGGTAGCTCTGGAAAAGAAATGGCTTGCCCTGAAACACACGCACATGCACACACACACATAGCAAAGAAGAGTAATTAGCTAGGAGAGTGAGGAGAATTCAATAAGACAGGCAGGCACTAGACAAGGAATGTGAGGACTTGGTCTCATCTCAACTCTGCAGCAAAGTGACTAAGGGACTTACAGCAAGGATTTAAAACCGTCTGTACCTCCTTCTCTCAACTATCCAGTAAGAATAAGAATACTCTCTCACTAATTTTATGGGCATATTATAAGGACCAAATAAGATGGTATATTTGAAAATATAAAACATATAAATTATGAAACATGTTTTATAGGTTAATAAGTATATATTTTAAAGTATAAAATACATAAAAATACTAATACATTGGAAAGGCCTCATAGTATAGGTTTTTTTTCAACTGCTGTATTATTTGAGGATCAAAAATATATATAAAAATACATTTTGTGAATGTTAAAATGCTAAGCAAATGTAGAGATTCAAGAGAGAGAACAAAAGCCAGAGGAGCTCAAAGTCCACAGCACAGGGTTCGGAGATCAGATCACAGATTTCTGATCTCCATACATGTTGGTTTTCTGAAATCTGTTTTGCTCAGTACATTATGCACAGAGACTAGAGCTATCTATGAGCAGGCTCCCAGCTGGATTTGTCTGCTTGCTTCCCCTTCCTGCCTTCTATTATAATCCCATTTGTCTAGGCAGTTTCTACTTGCAGAAAGAACAACTTTAAATAATAATAAATTAAGTTATTTAATCACCAGATTTGCTTTAATGTGCTGTGCTCCTTTCTCCCTCCAGACCAAACTTCCCTTTCTGCTGCCTGCTGCTGCCCCTTAAGCCAGATCCAGAAGAAGAGATGATCTGAGGGGCCTGGGACACACAATGGTCCTCCTTATTCGGTCAAGGACAGTGGGGTAGGTTTACCCTAGATGTCATTCTCACTTGAAAATCTTGACTCTTGTTCCAGAACAATGACTTGTATGCTTCATTAATACAAGTGGAACACTCTACTCTAGGGAGGTGCCACATTTTTTAATAAGTCCTCTATTCATGGGGTGAGGTTGGACAAGACATTCTAGTCATAAATTTCAGTTTCTTCATCTGTAAATTGGGGACAGTGATCCCTCTGTGTCAACCTCATAGAACAAGTTATCAGGCCTAAAAATTAACAGCAAAGGCTGCTTTTTACAGTGGAATGCCATGTGGCAGGCACTCTGCTCAGTGTTCTACGTGAATTATCTTATGTAGATCTCTCAGAAATCCCACTACGCAAATATTATTTCAAATGATGAAATTAAAGTTTGGAAAGTTTGAGTAACTTGTCCAAAGTCACATTGCTGGTAAATGACGTAGTTGGGCCAGTAACAGGTTGGAGAGAAAAAGGTGTGTGGAAGAAATCCAGAGTAGAAAAGCTCCAGCACACAAGCCTCCCTGTTGCTGTGGGGTCAAGGACAATGCAGGTGAATGGCCCCATGGGATCCTGGCTGCCCATTGATCCACCTGCAGATACTTCACTCTGTTCTCAAGTCTTAACAGGAGAGGGGCTCAGACCCCACCATGGGTCTGCTTGCACCAGCCATGCAGAGAAGAGACCTCACTGCCTCTGCAGAGGCTGTCACTCAGAGTTCCTCAGCCCGCCTCTTCATTCTCAGCCTTCACAGGTACTTTAATTTACAGATACAGAGCATTTCCATTAATTGTCTATGTGTGTGGCTTTGTCACTAAACCAACAGCTCTCTGAGGTTGAAGACTGTTTGGCCTTCCCAGTTAGGCCCTCAAGAACAGCTTTAATTTTGAATCAATAAATTGGTGTGGTATTGCATTAATTTCCCTTCAAGTAAACAGGCAAACATACTTTATAAAAGTCAATCTACCTGTGATCTGAGGAGAGGAGATGAATAAATGGGGAAAGAGCAGCTGAAGAAACTGAGGTTCTCTTCTTTCCAAGAGCTGCTATGTGTTGTGGGCTATTTGGTCCTCAGATTGTGGACATTGGATACCTGCAGAATCTCTTGTTAAAACAAGGAGCTATATCACCAGGCTCAGGTCACACAATAAGATGCGTGGTTCAGGGTGCCCTTTTCCCTGGGGGTCAAGCTGCCTGTCCAGGTACCCTGAATAAGTGGAACAGGAATTGCAACTCTGTTCTTTCAGTTGTAGGATGGATCGTTCGTTCTCTCTCAGAGGTAGTACATGTAGCGGGTACTTATAAGGTCTGAGGGGCAAGTTAAGAGAGTTCTAATTTTTTTCTGCAAATGGCCTTGGGCCCACCCCTTTATTTTTTCTTCTATTGTGAACCTTGGAGCAAGGGCAGGCCTAGGCATTGGGGTAATATTTGCTGTGTCTGACAGCAGACAGGCAGGGCATTGGCCATCAGAGCAAAGCAAGTCAAAGCCGTGGAATAATGGTCCTCTGGCTCCTGCTCCACCTGACATTACTTCCCAGGAACAGAACATTCTGTGAGACTGAGAGTGGGGGGTTGGTTGGTAACACAGGTGTAAGTGTGTGTGTATACTCAGTATAGCAGCTAAACCTAAAACACATTTTTTTTTAATACACAAGAGGAGGAGGAAGTAAAAAATACACATAGAAATGCATAATTAGAGAGTCACTGAGATTCTCTCTAAGCTAATGAATAAATAAATCCTTGACAATTTTTCCCTACTGTTGTTGACAGGATAATTAGACCTAATGTTCTTAATTTTAATGCTTTGGATGCATTAAAATCATCCTGCATTGCAGGATTGCAGGTTTGTTTGTTACAAAGTAGCTAAAGTATCATTGCCTGAAAGGTTAGTCTTTTGTTTATTTTTATTAGTATATTGCCCAAGAAAACAAAAAAATAAAAAAAATAAAGTTGGGGAGGAGTTACTTTGTTGTTATTTAGTTTGGTGTTATTATTTTCTCTTTTCTCCTTGTCCTTGGAGAAGTAAGAGGAAATATGCTACTTCCAGTGGATCCAGAGGTCCTGGGATATAGGAAGTGGAAAAAAGGAGCTCAGAGCTGCCAGAAACTTCTCTCACCAGTCTAACATGCTGCCACATTCCTCATATACCAACTGATGTGAATAATTTTCATCTGCTACCCTGAGAACAGGAGGAATTAGACTTGGACTAGACAATCCTTCTGGAAAAGAAGATGGATTCAGATAAAAGTGGCCAGTGAGAAGATAACGGCAGAAGCAGAAATGGGTTCTTTGAGAGCAGTCTGGGCCTGGCAGGGGAAAAGAGGTTGACAGGTAAAGGTATTCAATGCCCCCTAGCTTTCCAGGCACACAGAAAAAATGTGGGATAGGAGGAGCAGAAGGGGTGGGCAAGAAAGAGCCCAATTTTGAGTCAGGAGTTAGAGATTGTGGCCCCAGCTATAGGAAGCTTTCTGACCTTGGCTTCCCAGTCTGCAAAGTGATAGAAGACTTCACATCTAACTTGTTGTGAAGGTCAAATAGTTCATGTCTGTGGAATACAACCATAGATGTCATTGTTGTGTAATAGATGGGTTTTTTTTTTTTGGAAAAAAAAAAAAAAGACCTGCCACTGACAACTCCAGGAAGCTCTGAATCCAGGCATTTCCCAGGTTTTGCTGAATGCAAGAAGGTCCCTATCTTCTATGTGGCCACCTGCTGTGAAAGGTAGATTTCAGAGCCTGGGAACTGAGTAGTTCTCATGCAAAAAGCTGCTCTGCTCTGTCACTGAAATCCCAGAATGAAGATGCAATTCAGCCCCGAGCAGGCACACTACCTGAGTAGAACACCTTGCTCTTCCTCCTGTTTCTCCTTTACATGTCTACCACATTCACAACATTCATGCCAGAGGTGGGTTTCTTTTTCCCACACAAGCAAGTCTCTAACACCAGCTGGATGTTCTACACTTTAACTTGGTCTGACACTATCTACTTAGAGTTAGCATTTGATCTAGGTAAACAGTAACAAGTTAAGGGCTCAGTCCCACAAGACCATCCCTACCCTTTGCTTTCCATTTCAGATGCCAATAGCAAGTGCAGGTTGTCAACTGCACCTCTGACCAACTGGCTATAAATCAGAGGTTCTCAGGTCAGACTTCCTTCTCGGGTTCAATTAATTTGCTAGAGCAGCTCATGAACTTAGGAAAACAGTTTACTTATTGTTTACCAGTTTATTATAAAAGGACATGATAAAGGATATAAATGCACAGCCACAGGAAGTATTACATAAGACAAGTTCTGGGAGAGTTTCAAATGTAGGGGCTTCTGTCCCTGTGGAGTTGGGTTGTGTCGCCCTCCTAGTATGTGGATGTGTTCACCAACCTGAAAGATTTCAAAATCCTGTACTATTAGAATTTTTATGGAGGTTTCATCACATAAGCATGCCCAATTAATAATTCCATTGCCAGTTCCTCACCCCCCTCAGGAGAATGAGAAATCAGGATGAGAATTTCAAGCTTCTAATCATGCCTTCTAGTGACCAACCCCCATCCAGGAGTTATTCAGAATGAGTCATCTCATTAGAACAAAAAACACTCCTATCACCCAGGAGATTCCAAGGGATTTGGAAATGCTGTGCCAGGAACCAGAGGCAGAAACCTATGTATGTTTTCTATCATTTTATATTACCCAGTTTAAGACATGTTGCATGTGTTGCTCTCAGCGTCCTTGCTCAGCTGAAGTTTGACTTGAAGTTCACAGCAAAAAAGCAGCAACAGAAAGGTGCCCTCACTGTTTGCAGTCCCTTGAGGGTCTCTGATAAGACTGGGACTAGAGCAGGTCCAGGCCCTTTGCAGACACATAGTCATCCCAATGTGGGGTGGAGCTATTTTATAAAATTATACAAGATTGAGAGGAATAGAATAACACAATGTACAAAGTTTAAATACTTTAATAAATGTTTTAGTTGAAGTGTCACAAAAAAATAGAGACAAGCACAGAAATCATAAGTGCACAGAATTTTCACAAATGAAGGAGATATTCTCCTAGATGAAGAACACTACCGCTGCCCCAGAGGTCTCCCCTGTGTCCTAAACAACATCCCACCAAGAGTAACTGAAGTTCTGAATTCTAACAGCATGGATTGGCATTGGAGGTTGTCAGACTTTAAGTAATTAAAATCATACATCATGTACTTTTTTCAGGAAAAAGTGTATGATTGTGAAAAAATGCAAAAACCATTAAATCCACACCTGCACTAAGACATAAAACACCTTCACCACAGAAAGTGCCCTTCCCAGGCAACTACTTTTCTAGCTATTTCTTTATGCACATGTCTATTTCTTCATGCACGTGAACAGCACAGTATGCATTTTTTGACTGGTTCCTTTCAATCTTCATGCTTGTGATTCATCCATGTTGTTGTATGTATGAGTAGTTAGATTTCATTGCAAAATAGTTTTCCATTGAATGTTTATCCCACAATTTGTTGATTAATTTGTTGGTAGATAGTTGTTTTGTTTCCAGTTTGGGAGTTGTATTATTTTCTTAAAGATACCATAACAAATCACCATAAACTTGATGACTTAAAACAACAGAAATTTATTGTCTTAGAATTCTGGAGACCAGAAGTGTAAGCTCAGAGTGTTGCAGCCCTTGCTTGCCGTGGTCCAGCAGTGACAGGATCCAGGGGCCCCCGAAGGTGGGCAAGGCATCGGCGCAGGAGACAGTCAAATACACAGCTCAGAGGCGGTGTGACACTGTTTCGTTTTATTGTGATTTGAGTACAATTTTTATACTTTCTATTTTGGCATTCGATTTTACTTTGTGGTTAAGATAGCAGAGAGTTAAATTTCCATGGTTAAGTGAAGCAGAAAATCTTATAGAGTGTATTATTATTCATGATTAATTAGTACATTCTTTTTTCTCAATTATTGAACAGAACTACCTGATGGAACAATCTAAACTTTTAATTCTTATATTACGTAAGATACAGTTTGACTTAAGTAAAGGTGATAGATAGAGGTATTCATAACAGCAAATATTGACTCGTGGGCAGACATTGTTCTTTTTGCCTGAATAAATCTTTCAATTGCTACTTTATTTATGCTATTATCTAAAGTTTAAGCTGAAACTTTCTCATAGCTGTTTGATAGTTTCCTTGGTGCAGTATTGAGGAAAACATTTTAAAAATCAGTTTTACAAAGCTGCTTTTGTAAGCTAAGTTTTCGTTCCTTTGTTTTTAAGCACCAAGGAGATCCTGACCCAACCAGCCTTTCTATCAAACTTAAACTACTAGTTTTTTATATATCCAGTAGGCCACAAAAGGAGGCCCTTCCATAGTAGGTATAGGCTTATGAGTAAATTTCTTATCTTTTACTAATTTTTCTATTAACTGTGTGGGAATAGGAGTATAAGCTGGTTCTAGTAATTCAGCTTGTTGTAATTTATTCATAACATGTTTAAGAGGCACGTCAAAAGGAATTTTCCTTAATAATTGTTCAAATAAAGGGTTTAAGCATTCTGAATAGTCAGGGTGATTGGAGCTGATTCCATACATTGGGAATTTACTATGTTTTCCTCAGAGCCAATTTTGAGAAAATCTACTTGTACAGCATCTACACTTACTAAAATTTGTGCTACCCAAATTCCCCTAATTAATAGGATTGTTCCTAAGAAACCAATTATCCCTAAATGCGTGCCATGTCCTCATTCTTGATGATGCATTTCTTGAAGCTCCTATCTCCATCTCCGGACCTTGTCACACAGCAGGGTAGAAAGAGGATGTGGCACTTGCTCCTGCTGAAGGCTAGAGGGAAGGATTCTTCCCTGTTCCTTCCTACTGCAGAGGTTGCCAGCAATCCTTGACATTCCTGGGTTCGTGGATGTTTAACTCTAATCTCTGCCTCCATCTTCATGTGGCTTTCTCCCTGTGTGTCTCTGTGTCTCAGAAACCCAGTCGTATTAGATTTAGAGCTTACCCCAAACCAGAATGATCTTATTTTGATTTAACTAATTTCATATACAGAGACCCTTCTTCCAAATAAGATCACATTCTGAGGTTTCGGAGGGACACTATTCAACACAGCACAGCACAGAACTATTAAAAATAAATCTCCTGTAAACATTCTAGCACATTTTTTCCTGGTTATATATTTAAAAGTGCTGGGTAATGTGGTACGTAGGTGTTCAACTTATTAAAAACAAACTTTTGTCCATTATAATAATAGGGTTTGTGTTTGAATGTGGGGATCCTTTAGCTCCCTCAAGCCCATCTGTCAGACTGTCTCCTCTTTTACTTCTGGCCAAGTTCCTCGGTGGGGATTTGTTGGGAGCCTAATATCCTTTCCTTGCCAGAAAGTCTTGTGCCCCTTTTGGGCTTGGGGCTCTCACTCTCAAACTAAGTAACCTTGGCCTCTTTGTCTTTCCCTCTGTCTGAGACACTCTCCTGGACACTGCTTTGGACCAGATCTAAAGAGGTCCCAAAGTGAGATACAGAGACACAGACACAGGGCAGTCCTAGGCATAGAGTCAGAGAAAGGGCTGATATGAGAGTACTATACATGACTGCAACTCAGGTATGGGGGTTGTAAATGACTGATGCCAGATTTCAATAGTAGAAAGGAAGAGAGAAGGGAAGATCACAGATACCTAAAAATGTGAGTATGTGAAGGAGAAAATCAATGTAGAGAAAGAGGTTTCTGTGTTTTACTTTTATTTTTTTAAAAAATCACAGGCTTCCCACTTTGTTAGTAATGAATCTACCTGCCAGTCCCCAAACTCCTATCTCACTGAGCCTATTCTTTAACCCTTACTGAACCCCACAAACCCTCAAAACTGGTGGATGGAGCCGTTGGTCCTGTGACTTCCTGTTCTAAACACTGTTTTCAGAGGTCAGCTGCCCCAAAACACTTTGTCCAGATTCCTATATGTGGCTAGGGGCATATGTCAGGGTGGTATTGCCATGGGGCAATGTCAGCCCCTACCCCTCAGCACACACATGGTATGAGCAGTATCAGGGGTGCTTTGTGTGAAAGCTAAGGGCTGTAAGGGAGCCCAAAGGTGGGCCTCTACCTGGAGTAGATGTGGATAGAAGGCTGGGCTGGGCAAGAGAGAGCCAGGGCAGACATGCTCTGGGTATAATTATAGTTTCCTCTTGTGTACCCTGGGATGACTGGGACTCTGGGAGAGGGGTTTTAAGAAACAAGGTGGCCTTTTTCTGTGCACCTAACTTTAGGATGAGGCATGGCTCCTTGAGAAATGTGTTTAACTAAAGTGTGACTCTCTGGCCAGCCACCAGCCTTGGTGAGTGTTTTCACACTTGTGTATGTGCCTGAGGGAACAAGAATAGGAGGTGGAAGTGGCTCTCCAAGGCTTGTTGTAATGCCTCCACACACCTTCAGAGGAGCCATTGCTGGATCCACCTCCCTAAAACTATGAATTCAGCTGCACTGCAGAATCTGAGCAGACACAGAGAACTGAAGGGCTCTCTGAGTATTTGGCTTTAAAGATTAATATTACAGATTATAAATTTCCAGAGGACAGAGGCCCAAGACCAAGAACCCACATCTCTACACTGAATCACTCTTGACTGAATTAGAAAGTTGTCCCTGTGTGTCCAAATTGGGAAGACATATCCTCCCCAGGCTTATGAATCTCAGTGGACCCAGGGCTTACCAAATAGAGCCCAGATGGTGTTGCTGCTCCCGAATACCCCCATAGTGTGGGGTGTCTGCAGTGAATGGCAAATTTCACAACCCCCTGGGTCTGCTCAGGGCTCATGGGTGTCTAGTCAGACACTGGGTTTTCTGAGGGAAGTCTGAAATTTATCGTGGGAGGTGAGCATTGGTCTCTTGAAACTCTGCTGAGTTTGTGTTTTAGCTCTGTTATCTGACAGGCCACCTATCCCTTTGAGATCCCTCCTAGTGTAAAAGGTAAAGCTGTCCTCTGGGAAAGAGTCCATAAGATACATGTGAAGTCACTTTGCAGATTGTAAAACTCTAGATAAATGTACGGGGCAATGATGGTGTTGGTTAGAAGGAAGGAAAACACTATGTCTTTAAAAATACAGTTTGAGCTCTTTAAGCAGTAGCCAATTTAGCTCAATTAACCTTTGTGGAAATTCCCATGACACTGAATAAAAGGCACATTTTTCTTTGCTTCCACTGGCCCTAAGTGGTAGGAGTGAGAGAAATATGACTATGGGGATTTGACTTGTTCCTCATAACTCCCAGTGTCATTTATAGCTTCTCTCATTTTAATGCACATTCTCAAATAACCACCAAACTCCCCCACAGATAAAAGCTTGCAGAGATGGCAATAGGAGAGCAGTTAGGCGTTTGTACAATGCCACTTTCCCCTGAAAATGGAAATGACATAGTTATCATTAGAAGTATGCATGACACTGAGTGTAGATGAATAGGGATAGGTGTGGGGATGAGGGCATTCATCCTTATTTGTCCTAAAAAGGCAATAATGCCATGCACTTAGTCCCCCAAGCCTCCTGATTACTACTCAGCTGTGGAGATGGCATGAGGGTTTCAGCTGCCTGTAGAAGCAACTATCTGGTTACCTGGGCCCCAGCTAGGGGCAGGACCATGCCTGAGAGGCTGCAGTCAGCATAGGTAGTTCTGTGACATACCATGAAAGCTTCCAGAACCCACCCAGGACACTTCTTCATGTACCTCAAGAGCCCCACCTTCAGGGGACAGGGAACTCCACTACAGCCATGAGGACTGGTCTCAGTGAGGTCTGCAGTTCTCAGGGCTCAGCAATACTGCTCCCTACTTGAATGACTGCAAGTGCTTCTCTAAACCCCAAACTGCCCTGGATCCCAGGGAATAACAAACAAGGGATTTCTTTCAGATCCTGATGTACTCTTGAGATATTTTTATCTATTTTATCTCCATCTGCCTAAAGAAGTGGGTTTTTTTTTTTCAGCTTTCTCCTATGCACACACAGCTTGAAGACAAAAGCCAAGACCAATCCAGAGAATAGTATCTGTTTATCCATCATCTCATCTATTTCCCTCATCTTTTGTGGGGACCTCTCAGAAAGTGGCTGAGGATATCCCAGTGGACCAGCTGGAAATGGATACATCTGTAAGCAGACTCTTCTCTGGGTTTCTGTATTCCTAACTCTATCCTCACATTCTCCATCCTCTGGAAAGACACAAAGAATTAGTGCCCAGCTTAGGACAATGGTGACCTACATCCAGCCTTGCACCCAGACCTTGGCAAAAGTGCTCCTTAGAAGAGAAGCAGTTGTTCAGGGTGTAGGCGTCCACAGCCTTCCCAGGGTAGAAGTCCATGATTTATGGAGCCACCATTGCTACAAAGATAAGAAGCTTTCCACTGCCCTTAGCCTCATCCACAGGGTTCAAGGTCAGAGAGCCAGCCTGCCCTGGGCAGCAAGTTCTTGAGATCAGACTGAGAATGTGGCTTGTATGGCACCAGCTTGGCCTCAGTGGAAGAATGCATGGTGGGAGAGTTTAAAGGCAGGCTGAAGCTTATGGGACAATTATGCTTCTTTCTCTCCTCCAGCCTCTCCTGCTGCCCTCTTCCTTCCTTTCATGATTTGTAGCGACTCTATATAGTGGGATAAAAGAGAGAGTGTAGCTTAACTTTTCATCTGTTTCAAATAGTCCCCTAATCTATTATTTCTTTTTAAACTACATTTATGGCAGTTTTGAAACACAGAAGTTAAAAATATTTTATTCAAATGCATCAGCTTTTTATCTAATTGTTTATGTTAATATCATGCTTTAAAAATACCTCACTTCACAAATTTTATAATTATTCATCTAAATTTTTAAGATCTTAGTTATATCTAACATTAATTTTAATCCAATTTTTACGTAACATTTATAATATATATATATATATATATATATATATATATATATATATATATATATAACATTTATAATAAGAGAAACAATGAATGTTATTTTTACTTAAAATAACAAGGCACATTTTAATAAAAAAATCATGTGTCCCTTCAAGTGTAAAATGTAAAGCTGTTCTCCAGGGAGGAGTCCATGAAGTAACACAGGACACATAATTTCTTTTAAGACTTTACCTGAAATCAACTTCTAAGAAGCTCAGCCTTCAGAATGGATTTTGGTAAAATGAGTTTTTTAAATGTGGGAGTGCCGAGAGGAGACTGCTGTCCCCTAGTGGGATGTCTTTTCCTCCCTTCTTTGAAGTCTGCCCACACATAGTTGCCAGATAAAATAAGGAGCGCACAATTAAATTTTGAGTTTCAGGTAAACAGACACTTTTTTAGTATGTCTCAAATATTTAATGGGACTTACTTATGCCAACAGATTATCTGTTGTTTGTCTGAAATCCAGATTTATTGGGGTGACCTCCATATTTTAATAATACTTTTTAAATTTTAAAATAGTTTTAGATTTACAAAAAAATTGCAAGGATAGTACAAATAGTACAAATAGTACCCCACACCTAGTGTCATCTTTTATTAGCATCTTTAATTAACAAGGCATGTTATAATTAATGAACACAATAACACATTATTAACAATGATACTATATTGTCATTGTTACATACACATTTTATGAGATTTCCTCTTTTTTTCTATTCTTTTCTTTTCCACATGACATGTGATCATTCTGTCTACTAGGCTCCTCTTGGCTGTGACAGTTTCTCAGACTCGTCTTCTTTTTGATGACTCAATAGTTGTGAGGTCAAGAGTTCTTCACATTGCTCCCTCATTTGGAAGATGTCCGATGTTTTTCTCATGATTGACTGGGATTATGAGTTTTTTGGAAGAAGACCACTAAGATGAAGTGCCATCTCGTCACATCATATCAAGGGCACATAATATTGACATGACTTATCTTTGTTGGTGCTGGCCTAGTGTTGATCCCCAGGCTGAGATAGTATCTGTTAGATATCACCACTGTAAAATTACTCTTTTCTCTTCCTTTACATATTGTACTCTTTTAAAGAAAGTCGCTATGCACAACCACACTTCAGAAATGAAGAGTCATGTTCTACTTCCTTGAGACACCTTGGATTTTTATTTGCTAAATCTGTCAGGCAAACCTTCACACTCTTCAATGGTCAATCAACTGCCCTCCACCATCACACTATCCATATCTGCTCTTGCCCAGAGAGAATTCTTTCTCTTCCAATATCCAGGATAATAGGAGTACACAAACAAGCACATCGTCTCCCAATGCCCTTTGTTATTGCCTTCAGTAATTGCAATACTGACTCCAGACTCTAAACACTACTGCCTGTGTTTATTACATCCCTCCAGCAAGACTGTCAGCTTCAGGGGGCAAAGGCTGGGTCTTACTTGACTGTCTAGCCCCCAAGGCCTGGAGCAGAGCTGGTTGGTCTAACTTGATGGACATCCTAACCCCTGGCTTCTTTTTTCCCTGTGTGGAGCAGATATTCAAGAGCAAGTCTTGGTGGGCCAGGAGGCCCTGGGCACAGGACAGATAATCTCTTTTAAGGTCAGTGCCCATTTGGATGCTGTATTCCTGCTAGGCAAAGGACTTGTGTGGCAAGATTTGTATCTGTTTCAGGGGAGGAGAAAAGTCCCATCACAGACACTGTCTTACTCCTTGTCCTTAGAGAGGCCAATCAAGCAGTAGAAGGTATCACTCACCCCAGGACTTGTGCCACCCTGGTGAATCTCCCTGTCAGGGGCTTGGTCCCAGCCCATCGATTTTGTCACAAACTCTACATACCTGACCAGCAGACTGAGGCATTACACTACTGTCATCTCTGTTGTACCCTGGCTCTCCCAACCTTTCTCTTCAGAGAGGACTTTGCATTTACAGAAGACACTCTTATCATCATGGTAAATGCCTCTGCCCCAACCCTGAAAGCAGTAATGTCTGGCCTTGCACCTCTCAAGAATTCTGGGAACCTATTGACAAAGAGTAGCCTCTGGAGTGAGAATACAAACTTTCCAGTTACTCCAGGTGGCTGGGTAACATGGACTGAGTTGAGTGGTCAGTAGTGGCAACTTGGTGAGGGGGGTGTTCAGACCTCCAGATTCTAAAAACCAGAAGTGATTAGATTCTGAGGCAGAGCAGGCCACCAAAGTCCCAGAGCCCAGCACCATCTGCATTTGGTCTCACAGTGACCCAACAAGGATGAGGGAATCACAATAAATCTCACTGTATCCATTGACCTGTTATGTGGCTTTGGCATGGAGACCTACCCTCTCTGAGCTCCTTTTGTCCCCAAAGAAAAGCCAAGGTGTTAATCTGTCACCAACTGCTGTCTGAGCTTACTCAGGCCTCAGTGCTTCTGAGGGGAGGTTTTTGAGCCTTGGGCTATTGTAATACTGAGTCCTGATCTGGAGGCCTAGGTACTCCCAGGGCATCAATGGAGATAGATGCTTGGTGAAACCTTGCCATAATCCTAGAGTCTTACTCTGACAGGGGAAGGCGAAATTCTCTGAGACACCATCAGTCACCATTATCACTGAGTAGTCAGAGTCACTTACCCTGGTGTGTACTTGGAATCAGCCCAGCCTAGGGACAGTTGAGAACTGTAGAGAAGAAGCCCATGCCACTCTGCTTCTCCTGAAAATCACTTGGTCTATGACTTCAAGAGAAGAGCAGTGAATGCTTCCCTGTTTCTGGTATAGCTGAACCTGATACAGGCTTAAGAGTTCAGCAGGTGGGGAATGCTATAATGCTGTCCATGCAGTGCTGCAGCCTTCTAGGAGCAGAGCCCAGGGGTGGCTGTGACAGAGAGCTCTCAAATTCTCAGCCCCATTTTTTTTTTCTCTTAATCAGGGGTCATGACAACCTCTCCTCCCAGGTTTACTGTAAGGACTAAATACCATATTGTGCAGAGTGACAGGGCTCTGAGCAGCAGTGGATACATGCCCCGCTTAAGCGAGTGCTGGTTTCACCATCACAGCCACCACACCCAGGGTACTGCTCAGACTCACACCAACCTTAGGTTTGCTGTCCTTGAAAGGCATTTGCCCAGCAGGCCCAGTCACTTGCCAACTTCTGCAGTACCTGGAAACACTGTCTCTGTTCTACCTGTAAGGTGGGGGCCCTCAGGTCCTGGTAGGACAATTTTCAGGAGAAATAGAGGCTGGGTTACAGGGGAGTCACTGCCCACAGTCTCTACCTTCAGATGTCCAGGCCCCCTCTTGGAGTCCTCTGCTGTGGGGGAGCAGGTGAAACTACCTTGCAGCCACACACACCTGCGTGTCTGCACTAACACCTAAGAGAAATAGTTAATTTTGGACACCTCTTGGACCCCAGGAGATGATGGTATGAAGACATTTTAGGTGCTATTTTGTACCCTGCCAAGATCTTTAACTAATTTTAGAGCTGAGTGGAGGAGCCGGCTTTCGTGATTCACAGAAATGATCCAGGGGTTTCAAACTTCAAAATATCTACGAAGGACATAGGAAGACTGAGTCATAGAAAATAATTCCTTCAGCTACTCACCCTGTAAAAGATCTAGTTCTTAGGCAACATTCTCAGAATTTGGAAAATGGGAAGCTGTGGCAGGTTTATCTCTGTTTCCCCTTCCTCTTACCAGGGCCTTACAGATAATTACCAGAGGTATTTTGGGCGTTGCAAGGTGCTTGGACAAACTTGAGTTGAATTCTGGCATCAGTGGCCAACTGAAATCAGCACTGAAAGTTCCACATTCCAAGATGTCCCTCAGTCCTCATGATCTCCCTACCCTCAAATGACGATAGAGGGGTGGTGAAGGTCAAGGCCACATGGTTGGTTGCATTCAATTCCACAGCCAGGAGCATCTCTCCAAGTAGAATGTGAACCACAGTGAAGGAGTCATCTCATCATTCTCATGCCCCGGGAACAGCCTAATTGCTGACAAAGATTATTTCTTGACCAAAGCCTTGCCAGGCTCCTCTGAGTTCTCTTTTAGATTAGTCTTTGTTTAACCTCTACCCGTGAGGACTGCAGACTTTCAGCACAAATGACTTTCTCCACCCCCTATATTTAGGAGACTTGTCCCAGTACCAGCCCAGTTTTAATTACTCAAGGATATGTCCCTGGGATGACTCGGTACCTCTTTAAGTTCCTGCCTGAGAAAGTTCAACTTTCCCAAATAATTTACTGTTTATTGGAGCTAAAACCTGAGTATAAGCCACTGACCTTTTATCCTTAGAACATTTACTTTAGAAAATTTTGTAATTATAAACCCTTTCTCTGTCTTTTTGAGATATAAATCTTCTAAAACCCAAGACTGTTTCTCCCAAGAGCCTGTGAGCCACCCTTTTGAAATGTAATCATCAAGAAGGCTGTCTCCCAGTTTCTGTAGAAGGGTAGGGACTAAAGTTCTCTAAGCCCCAGTTAGCAACCACTGATGGCGTAATCACATTGACCAACCTCCCCCAACTTTAATAATTTTCCTTTAGCACAGGCCAACATTGAAACAGTCTCCCACCTTTTTTCAGAAGAACTGAGCTCAGTTAATATCACGTCTTTCTATCCTACCACAGAGCCTGAATAAAATCTGTCTCACTACCTTTAACAGGTATCTAGCTCTGTTTCTCTTTGATATCACTTTCTTCTCTTAGCTTCCCTATAAATCAGAGGTCAGCAGTAGGCATACACATAAGATAGGTGGGCATGAAAAATGGGCCTGGGGCACTTAGAAAAGATAAGAGTGTGAAGGAAAGATTCACCTTTAAGAAATCATGTGATCTCTATCCCTGTTTGAGGCAGGCTCAGATAGCAACCCAATAGAGAGGAACCTAAGAGCAGAGGGACTGGGTAAGGTGTGTTGGGGCCTTGGCCTGCCCGAGTTAGCCCATGGGATCCAGGTTGAAATAGGCAGTGAGGTTATTGGCTGTTTACTCACATTCTACATGCACTGGTCAACAAGAATAATCCCCATATCTGGTCTCCACAGCTTTAGCCTGTTTTAGGACTATTCCATAGTCTCCATATTCCATCCCTGTCTGCTACTAGAGGGTTCAAGTCAGCTACCTGGTGGACATTATCTGACTTCCCTTGCTGTCTGTGAGTACTGTCCTCATGGGCAAGCAGAAGCCATCCTGACACTCAAGCAGCTGACAACATCAGAGAACACAGAGTTATTAAGGAGAGATACCAACATGCTGATGGGGACCACTGAGCCAAGAGGAGCAACATCCTCGGTAGGAATAGAACCAAAATCATTCACGTTGGGCCTGGCATGGGAACTTCTAGAGAAGACCTTGCCACTCTGAGCCCAGTCTGGTATCTCCCTGCCTTGACCAACTATGAAGGTTCTGGACAGAGAAGGTAGATGATTCAAAGTGGAACACATCAGAGCTGTTGATCTCAAAAAAGGACCAAGACCTTGCCTTGGGTATCAGTGCATTCTCCCCAGCAAAGTCTGACCACTCAATGCTTAACTTAGGGGCACAGAAAGAAAGAGTTTAGGGCCAAGCAAAAGGCATTGGAGCTATAGAGTCATGGAATGAGGCATGGACTCCTTAATTTGGTCTAAGGAGGAACTACAACAATGAGACCCACTGAAACTGAGCTGGACAGGCATTCCTAGATAGCAGCTTGTCCCAACACTAGCAATAGTTCATAGTTGAAAGCCCAGTTCACATGATAAGCAAGAGGCAGAGCATCTATATACCAACGTTCACTACTCTACCTGGGATGTGACTGAGATCAGAAGTCTCAGAGACTGTCTTGGGCGGGTTCTGTAAGGCCACCAGGCTTCCTGTGTCTGGGATCAGGTACCAGACAGAACTCTTTTCCTGGGAGCTAATCTGACTTCCTCAACACCCTGCATCCTTTCCCTGCCCAGAAAGGACAGTATCTTGTCATATCCTTACCCCTTCTTGGGGTAGTCTTTGTGTAGGTTTCTCTCTTTATTAAAAACCATCTGAGCACTTCAGGTAGTTCCCAGACTTAGAATATGGGCCTGCCAGGTAGCTGGTGGGTCTTACTATGAGAAGAGAAGGCTGATGTACTTATAACAAGAAAAAAGAGGTTAGCCTGAGACTGAATGAGAACCCTGCCCATTTTATCTTCCTGACAGCCCCTCTGAGCTGGGCCTTTTATTTCTCCAATGGTAATTGTCATTACAAAATTATTCTGTGCCCTTTGTCATATTGCAATTATTGACAAAATATGATAACAATCACTTCATTGAGAAGGTGGAACATGTTGGCTAGTGATAGAAGATGGCTCTTCTGGATGCAGCCAGTATCAGACACAGGAAGAAAAAAGCACAGAGATCATATAACAGGACCACAATTTGGCTTAGAGACCCCAAGCCTCTGGAAACTTGATGCTCCTGACTTTGCTATCACCTCTAACAATTTCCAGGAGCTCAAAGTACCCAGCAGTCAGCATCATAAAATAGCACAAATAGACATATCATCTCGTAAACCCTCTCATTTTACTGAGCTGAGGCCCAGAGTTGTTTTGTGACTGGCTAGGTCACCCTGAGCCCCTGGTGGAAAAACTGCAGTAGGGGTTGGAAGTGGAGGAGGGCTTACACTGCTTGACATCTTAGGATTCTTGCCTTTGCATTTGTGGTCTTCAGCTCAGGTCCTTATCAGGTCTCTGATCTCTGTAACTTCTCCTATAAGTTTCCATTACTTCAGCAACCCTGAATTTTGATTTCTACCTCCTCAACTCAGCATGAAAGAAATGGCTTTGTTGAAACTGAGTCTCCCTGAATCACAGTTGGAAAAATGCTATCCATAAATGACTGAGGATAACATGAAGCCGCCTCCTAGTCTCTAGTATGTTTCCTTCCTCTAAGAACATGGAGTTCTGCTCAGCCTGTTTTCCAGTGCCTTAAACACTTGCTTTACATATTTTGTTCAGTTTTATATTTGTCTGTGGTGAGAGGCCAAGTCCTGTAACACTGATTCCACTATTCTTGAGGACAGGAGTCTGCTTTCCCCCACTCCATGGCACTCCTGTTTAGACTTGGGTTAATCGTTCTCCTCAGAGCAGCATCTGTGGTATGTGCAACCCTCCCACTACTTTATGTTTTGGTTGCATTTCAACCATCTTCTCATAGGAAGCTTGCCCATTGAGTTTAATATATGGGTCTGGATATAACACTTGCTATGTGTGTAACTAAGTAAAATGTCATTTTGCTCTAAATTATATTTTCTCTCTTACTCTTTTTTTCCGCCACACCATCTGCATTGCTGTGTGTGCACATTACTTTGAATTGTGTGTGACATTCTCTAATTTGCATCAATTGTATTTTAGCTATTACTCCACTGCTGGGCTTCTGGTTTCTGTTGGTTCCTGTGGCCATCAGAATTAATACTTCATTGGACATCCCTACATATGCTCTCATAGAGACTCAAAGGAGTTATTGAAGAGGGACCTAAGATAGAAACCTAGTGGTAGGGTAGTAGATACCAGAAAGGACCCTTGAGAGAAAGTGTGACATTGCCGTTCTTGGAGGTTTGTAGGACTGATATGAGTGTAACAAAGTTATTGTTAATCCCTTATCTTATTCTCAACCCAGAACACATAAAATTCTCACTTTTCTAGCATATAAGTAACCTATTTGTCCCATTATAATTTTTATATTTCTGGCAAGGCAAAGATTTGATCTGATAGACACATGCCCTTTGGTTCTGATGACTATGATTACCTGTTTTCATCTCTCTCTCCTTGGAGGGCTGCCTCTGTAGGAGTCTCTCTTCTTTGTTCTCCTTTGCCACATGGTATAATTCCTTTATGGGTCCAAAACTTTATAATAGGCAAGAATGGCTGGTGAGTTCTGGCTGCTTTTTTTTTTCAAGAACTACACCTGAGACCAAAAAATGGAGGCATAAAAGGGCCTAATTCCATGCCTAAAATGAGAATTGAGGAAGAGAAAATATTAGTAGAAAAAAACACAAGGTAAAAAATGATGTAAATTATCATTTTTATGAGCAATAATGCATGGCAGATATGTGAAAGAAAAATTCCTGACTGTTATGTTTAAAGAAATCTATATTTATACATTGGCATGCCTTTGGGAAGTTATTAAACATTTTTGAGCCTTCATTTTTTATATAAAACAAAGATTACTTTTTTTATACTTAGAACTGTCCTAAAGATTAAATAAGATATGGTATTTTGAGATACCTAGTGTGGGCTCAGGCACATATTAGTTCAGGCACATTATCAGTCTTTGTTTATCATGTTTCTGCTACAAATTGTCTTGATGAAGCTCAATGTGAACACTCCTGAAAGCTCTTGGTGTTTATTTGCAAAGTAAAATTATGGCTGAGGTCATGGTCATTCTTGTCACCTGTACTGAAGGTAGATTTTTTTGAGGCCTACTGTAGATAATGGGCCTAAACACTCAGCCTCCCACTATCACCTGGCACTCCTGTGCCTGTGAGTTCCAGGCAGCTCTGTACTAAGTATATATAGAGATCCAGTAAATTAAGGGATTAATTTTTTAAAGAAATCACACAATTATATGTTATGTATGAAAATTCCATTTCATTGCATCTTCTAAGGAATGAGTCTGCACACTGCCTCTCCATTGAAGCCCTCCAGGTACTCCCCATAACTCTGCTTTTCTGGAGGAAGTGTTGTGTTCACACCAGAAGGACTACAATACTTTCAGGTCACATTAACTGAGAACCAGAGCTGGAGCAAGAGAAGATCAGACAACAACCTAGTGGTGAGTAGTATCTTCTTCAGCTTCTATGGCATCATTACTAAGTGTGACTTGAAGGGGTGATGGGGAATTAATAAATGTGTTGTGTGATTTCTTCCAAAAATTAACAGATGGGAATGTGAAGAAGAATGCTGACTTGGTGTGATGTTGCTTAGTGCTTCTATGGAATTATTCGACTTGCAAATTTGTGACTCAGGGCTGATTCTTTTAGAAGTGAGCCCCAGGGAATAATTAAGGACTGAGGAAAGCAAACTTGTCTCTCTGATGCTAAGTATTCAGATCCTCTTTAGGCTCAGAGAGAGAGAGAGGTCATGAGAGATGCAGAAGAATGTATCCAGAATGGCATAAGTGTCTCAGCAGACTGACCTCATCCCTTCTGCACCATTCCTTCTCTGCCTCGTCCTAAAAGATGAGTACCACAGGATTGTGTCCTCGAAGCCTTTCCTTTAATGACCAATGCTGGTAGCTGATATGAACACTGGGGCAGAACGTTTGTGAGAGCCACTAGCTGGCATCATGGTGAGATGTTAGCCTTTCAAAATCAAGATAGTTGGTGGTGGGCTGACATGAACTAACATAAGTTGGGGACCAGAAGGTCAGAAGAGGACTGAATAGAGAGCGCAAGTCAGACCAGAGAGTCAGCCAGGCAGGAAGCATTTACTGGGCACCATTAGGCTGTGCATTATGGAGGAAGAGTCTCTGCTTTTTAGGACAATAAGACCTATCCTTGAAAATCAACAGATTGTTGAACAGAGAACAAGTGTGAGTCCTGGAGACTAGCAAATGTGACCTGGGTGCTAAGACCTTTGGCAACCTTATTGCACAGTCTACTCAGATAGGGCAGCTCAGAGTGGGGTGTGTCAAAGGGTCCACACAAGGTGAACACCATAGCACCCATAATCTTACTGTTGGTAGGGGCTTACAAATCATTGACTCTCTATCTGGCACTGAATACTCTTTTTTAAAAGACTGAGATTTTCAACGTAGCTGTAGATGTATTCGGACAGATGGTTTTTATTTTACCACATGGCTCTATGAAGATTGTGTGTGTGCATGTGCATATGTGTGTGTGCGTGTGTGTGCGTGTGTGTGTGTGTGTGTGTGTGTGTTTGTAAGAACTTGCACATGTGTATCTGTGTGAAAGAAAGAGTATAATGTGGTTTCCACTCTCTAGCTGCTTCCAAGCTTTGGTAACTCAGCAAGGTGCTTCCATCCTCTACCTCAATTCCCTGTCAGTGCAAATCCTTGGTAAATGGGTAGTGTGGTGCTTGCCTTCCCACCTATGATCTGTCACTGATGGTACCTGAGACTACAAGATGAATATAGTGATGATAACTTTAATGACCAGTTAGGAGACCTGGATTTTCATTTCTTTGCTCCTCCTATCATCTACTTAGTCTTGTAGTTTTTCTTTTGATTGACACAAGAGTTTTGAGTGAAGGCTGGACCACAATCACAAGGTCCCTTCGAGTTTTTACATATTGTTGCTAACCATGCCGATTATAGCATCGAGATTCTAAGCTGTTTAATAGGAGATAAAGTTTCAAAGTTAAAACATTTTAAGGGAAAAAAAATTGAAAGAAATATATTTTTAAGTTTACACGTGGAAATGGTCATAGTTTATAGGCCTGTGGATGAACATGAAAGTCAGCACTGAGAACCAAGATTAGAAGGAAAACATCAGAACAAAAGCTCAGAGAGCAAGTAGGTGTGGAGAAAGAAAAGGCAGAGTCTGCTCTGCAGAGCACAAGTAAAGAATTGCCTGTTCTCTTCTGGAGCTGCCAGGTGTTTATTTCCTGTAGCTCTCTGGACTGGATCACACAAAGCAGAGGAGTGTTGTATTCCTTCTTACTCTTTCTCTTTCTCTTTCTCTTTCTCTTTCTCTTTCTCTTTCTCTTTCTCTTCTCTTTCTCTTTCTCTTCTTTCTCTTTCTCTTCTTTCTCTTTCTCTTTCTCTTTCTCTTTCTCTTTCTCTTTCTTGTCTCTCTCTCTCTCTCTCTCTCTCTCTCTCTCTCTCTCTTTCTCTCTGGGTTTCTCTGTATGTGTCTCTCTCTCTCTATCTCTTTCACACACACACGCACACTCACATGTTCACACGCACTCTATCAGATGTGCTCATCATGAGCTAACATCAATGAGGAAGAACATCTGAAAGGACCTAAGTGTTTCTCTGAACTTAGCTCTCTTCACCCATCTTCCCGAGGGTCTGCAGGACTCTGATAGATAAAAGAAGCTACATTTTATACTTTGAGAGTTAGAAGGCACCAGAGAAACTGATATTGCTTAGATGAGAAATTAGAAATTATGTTTACATAAAAAGAGAAAGCCTGAAGCATAAACACATCAAAAAGATTCTGCACTGTGCTCACTGTTAATAATCCATTCACCTTGAGTTAAACCCTTGGTCATAGTTTAAAAGCAGAGTGAAAAGACACAACTGCCACCACTAACTGTGGGTGGACATTTTCACAGAGAACAGGAAAATGATGACTTAGCTCACATTCAGTCCTTACTAAGTCCTACAACAAAAGGTCTGTTCTTATGACTCAAGCATTAAGAAATCTTGACTAGCTCAATTTCAAAGGTATTTTCTTCTGCTTTTTTTCTTAGTTTTATAATATTCACATTTACATTTATTTTTATGATCCTTTTTGAGTAATTTTATGTATGGTGTGAAAGAATTCATTTTAAAAATATACCAATAATCAGTTGTTCCATCACCATTTGTTAAAAAGACATTCTTGTCTCCACTGAACTGTCTTTGCACATTTGTCAAAAATCAATTATCTACACACATATGCGTTTATTTTGGGGCTCTCTATTCTCTTCTCATGGGTCTATTTGTCTATATTTATGACAATACCTTACTGTTTTAATTATTGTAGTTTTATAGTAAGTCATTTTAAACTTTTTTTTTATTAAAGTATAGCTGGCATACAATATTATATGAGTTTCAGGTGTGTAACATAAAGACTCAACATTTATATACCTTACAATCTGACCATCATGGAAAGTCTAGTAAACATCTGTCACCATACAAAGTTATTATAATATTATTGACTATATTTCCTTTGCTGTATACTATCGACATGGCTTATTTTTTTTTTATTTAATTGAATTTATTGTCAGTAACGTTGGTTAATAACATTATGTAAGTTTTAAGTGTAAAATTCTATAACACGTCATCTGTATATTGCATTGTATGCTTATCACCTAAATTCTAATCTTTTTCCATCACCATATATTTGACCTCCTTTACACATTTTTTTCTCTCCTCAGCCTTCCTCCTCTCTGGTAACCAACATACTTTTGTCTATGTCTATGAGTTTGTTCATTTGCTTTATTTGTTTGTTGCTTTCTGTTTTACATTCCATGTATGCATGAAATCATATGGTTCTTGTCCTTTTCTATCTGACATTTCATTTAGCAATCAACAAAATTGAAGAAGATATTTGTAAATAATATCTTCGATAAGCAGCTCATATCCAAAATGTTTAAAGAATTTACACAATTAAACAACAAAGAAAATAAAAAAATCTAATTAAAAAATGGACAGAGGACATGAACAGACACTATTCACAAAAAGACATATAGATTGCCAACAGATACATGAAAAGATGCTCAATCTGACTAGCTATAATAAAAATAAAAATAAAAACTACAATGAGATACCATCTTACATCTGTTAGAAAGGCTACTATCAACAGGACAAGAAATAAGTTGGAGAGGATGTGGAGAAAAGGGAAACTTTGTACACTGCTTTTGGGAATTACTTATTTTATAACTGGAAGAGTACCATTTATTACCCTTCACCCACCCTCATCCTCTGTAGCAACCATCAGTTTTTTCTCACATCGATGAGTCTGTTTCTGTTTTGTTTGTTCATTTATTTTTTGTTTTTAGATTCTACATATGAATGAAATCATGTGACATTTATCTTTCTCTTTCAGACTTATTTCACTTAGTATAATACCTTATGGTTCCAACCATGGTGTTGCAAATGACAAGTTTGTTTGTTTGTTTGTTTGTTTGAACTGCTGAGCAATGTTCCACTAATAAGTCTTGAGTCAGGTATGTTAAACCTTTATGTTTGGTCGTTGCATTTCCTTATGAATTCTAAAATTATTTTATCATTTTCTAAAATAATACTGCTGGGGCTTTGGGATTGTATTGAAACTATAGATTAGTTTGGGGAGAATTGGTAAGAATATTGAGTCTTATGACCCCTACATAGATTTATTTTCTCTTTTATTTAAGCACTTTTCTCTCAGCAATGTTTTGTACTTTTCAGTATTAACCATCTTTTGCCCAATTTATGGCTAAATATTTTATACTTTTTAACTTATTCTAAATAGTATTTTAAAATACTCAAGTTTCAAATAGTTTTGTTAATATTACAAGATACAGTTAATTTTTTTGTCATGAATGTAAGTTTTCACATAAACTTTATTTTTTAGAACAGTTTTATATTTACAAAAATAACTGAGAAGATAGTACAGACTCCACAGATATCTGCACCCAGTTTCCCCTATTGTAAATATCTTATATCAGTATGATGCATTGATCACAATTAATGGACCTATATTGATATATTATAGTTGTCTAAAGCCCATAGTCTATCCAAATTTTTTTTTCTCCAATGTCTTTTTTCTGTTTCAGGATCACACCCAGAAGACCATATTACATTTAGTCACCATTTCTTTTTGATCTCCCTTCTGGCTATGACAATTTCTCAGTTTTTCCTTGTTTTAGTTGAATTTGATGGTGTTAAGAAGTAATAATCAATTGCTTTGTAGAATAGCCCTCAACTGGGATTTCTCTGTTTTTCTCATGATTAGATTGAATATATAAATTTTTTGAAGGATGGATGACCACAGAGGTTAATTGTCATTCTCATTACATCTTATTAAGGGTGTATCTTTTCAACATGAGCTATCACTATTATTTTTTACTTTGATCACATGGATGAGGTAGTGTTTGTCAGATTTCCCCACTATAAAGTTACTTTTTTCCCCTCCTTTTCATACTATACTCTAAAAGAAAGTCACTATATACAGCCCACGTCTAAGGACTAGGGAGTTAAGTCACCCCTGCTTGAGGTCAGAATATCTACTTAACATTTTTGGAATTCTTCTGCATGGAAATTTGTGTCATCTTCTCAATGTATTTGTTTTTTCAATCATTTACTTATATCAGTATGAAAATCTAGATATTCATTTTTACTTTAGCTTATAATCCAATACTTCTTTATTTAGTTTATTGCTCAATTATATGATAGTTTTGGCTACTGGGTACATTGCAGTTGGCTCTTCTATCCTTTTGACATACCCCCATCAATGCAGGTTTATTGTTGTTGCTGCTGATATCACTAGTACTTTCTTCCTTTCTACCACTACAATATGCTCCAGTATTCTCTTGCTTAATTCTTGCTCAGTCTTAAAATAAACCATTTCTTCAGGAAACACTGATTTTTTATTATTATTATTATTGGAGAGTATTAGAAACCAAGATTCAAGTGCTTGGTTTAATCATTCTTTGTATAATAAATTTTTATACTAAAAACTTGATAAATACACTGATTATTTCTACCATGTGGTTTTGTTTTGTTTTATAATTTTTTAAACTTAGATAAGCATGTCATCTTCAAAGAAAAATGATTTTCTTTATTTCTTGTTCAATCTGGATGTCTTTAATTTTCTTGCTTATTTGTTTAGATGTTCCAATCTTAAAGATAAGAACCATGTGTATTTTTTTTTGTTACTAATTTTTGAAGAGGAGTATTGAATCTTCACTATTAAGTGTGATGTTAACTATAGATTTTTCATGGGTTCCTTGTATCAGGTTGATAGCTGAGAGTTTTTATTATGAATAGATGTTGGGTTTTGTCAACTTAATTTTCTGCATCATTCAGATAGTCATGTAGTTTATTTTAACTTGTTAATATAGTAAATTACATTAATTTAATTTCTAATGTACTCTGACACTAACTACCTGTAAGTTAAAGGCTGGGTCCTCCACAAGTCTGCCCCCACTTCTGATGCCGGTCAGACTTTGGAGTCCCTAGATCACCTGCACTTCTGGCCATCTAGCTATAAATCATGAGTGTTCTCACAACCTTCCTTAAGTTTAATAATTTAGTATAATGACTAATAAAACACAGGAAAGCACTGTTTTTCTTATATTTTTATCATAAAAATATAAATTAGGACTGGTCAAAGGAAGAGGCACATAGAGTGAGTTATAGAGGGTCCTGAATGCAGAACGTCCATGTACCCTCCCTGTGAAATCAGGGCTTCATTTCTTGTCTTTAACTTACTTTGAGTTTAATCCTGTGTTTTTATTTTTATCCAACTGGAATATTTTCTAATCAAAATGTGAATTTCTTCTTTGATGTGAGAGGTTGTTTATAAGTGTATTATTTAGATTCCAGATAAATGAAAATTTTCAAAAGGTATTTCTGTTATTTATTTCTAATATAGTTTCATTGTAGTGTGATAACATACTTTGTGTGTTACTTTAATGCTTTTAAATTCATTGAGATTTTTTTATGGCTCATAATATTGTCTAATTTTAGAAATTATCCTAGGTGTAGTTGAAAAGAAATGCTTATTATGCTGTTTTAAGTGTAATATTCAATAAATGTCAATTAGGTCAAGTTGGCTGATATAGTGTTTTTCAAATGTGTATCTTCACTGATTGTCTTTATACTTGTTCTATGAACTATTGAAAGAAAGATATTAAAAACCGATTGAACTTGTAAATTATTTTTTAACTTCTTGCAATTTAAAAGATTTCTGCTTCACAGTTTTGAAATTCTGTTTTTAGGAGTAAAAAGTTTTAGAATGGTTATGTACTTTTGCTGAACTAATCATTATTATTATGGAGTAGTTTTTTCTTCTAGTAATATTCTTTGTTCAGAAATTTACTTTATAAGATATTACTATAATGTCTCTAGCCTTCTTTTGACAAGTACTAGCACAATATGTCCTTTTCCACCTTTTTACTTTGAATTTATTTGTCTTTGTTTCTAAAATGGGTTTCTGGCATGCAACATATAAGCAGGTCTTGATATTTTTATCCATTTTGGCAATCACTATCAGATCAGGAGAATTTATTTATTTAATTTCAATCCATGAGCCCAACAATTATAATTTTCATTCTATGTAGAAGATTTCCTGTAGTCTTTCTGGTAATGCAAGCTGGTAATTCAACTGCATTATTTCAGCTTTTGTACGGCTTTAAAAAAGAGTTCTTTTGCCTTTGTTTTGGAAAGACATTTTCACTGGATATATTATTCAAAGCTGACAAAGCTGACTGTAGAGTACTTTTAAGTTGATTCACTATTTTCTCATTTGCTTTGTTTCTGACTAGAAATCTGCTTTATTCTCTTTGTTACATTGTATATAAAGTGTCTTTTTTTCTAGCTGCTTTTAAATTTTTGTCAATATGATCGTGTTACACATTGGTAGAGTTTTATTTATGTTCTGTTTATTTTGTTGACCTTGAATATATGACTTTATAGTTTTCACCAAATATGAAAAAAGTCATTATTTCTCCAAATGTTTTCTCTGTCTCCATCCTCTCTCTTCTATTCTTCAATTGTATATATATTAGAATAGTTGAAGTTGTCTCAAAGCTCATGATGTTGTTTCTCACATACACACACACACACACACACACACACACACTTATATATGCACACACTCACATATACACAAATATATACACATATATGTATGTATATATGTTACATATATATATATATACATACATATATGTGTGTGTGTGCATATATATGTATATGTTGTTCTTTTTTTCTCCTGTAATTTATTTTAGATAGTTTCTTCATGTTTATTAATTTTTCCTTTTCTGATATATATCTGCTATTATTCACAATCAAATATATTTTGCATTTTGCACAATTTAGCTTTTATCTCTAAATATTTTGAGTCTTTTTATAACTTTTATTGTCTACTTATATTAGAATATATATAATAATTGCTTTAATATTTATGCTTACTAATTCTAATATTTAAGCTAATTTTTTATTTTAATTGATTTTTCTCATCATGGATTATATATTTCTGCCCTTTTGCATGCCAGGTAATTTTTATTTGATGCTGGACATTGTTCATTTTACCTTTTTAGGTGCTGGATAATTTTTACATTCCTGTAAATATTATTGAGCTATATTCTGGGAAGCTGTTATGTTACTTGGAGTCAGTTTTGTCCTTTGGGTTTTACTTTTAATATTTTTTAAGCTGGAATATATTTCTGTTCAATATAGGTAATTATTTTCTGCTACTGAGTTAAGACCTTTGAGTACTATATAGTCAGTGTCCCATGTTTTATGAGATTTTTCAATCTGGCTGGTGGAAGCAGGCACTATTCCTATTTTGTGTGAGTGCCATGCACTGTTACCTCTAATCCTTTTGGATAGTTATTTTCCCGACCTTGGGTGATTCTCTCATACCCATGTACTGATTAATGCTTAATCGTCGGATTTTATTTTTAATACCACAGTGTGTAAGGCAAATCTCCTGGAAGGATTTTGACTTTCTCTTTCTAAAGTTAGATGCAAATGGATTAGTTCTGCAGCCCTTTGGTATCTGTAAGTTCTAACTTCTTTTCCCTCATAATACAGGTGCTTGAGAACCGGTAGATTATGTGAGCTGATGTGACCTTCCTCCTATGAGTGACTGGGCAGGAGGACAGAGCCTTAGACCCCCAACTTCATCCTTGGAACTTGTTCTGGCTAAGGTATGTGAATTATGCTGCTTGTACTGAGCTAGTTTCAGATAGAGGTCAGTCTTCACAGGAGGAAAAAATATCTCCTGTGACTTATTAATATTCTAGTAGTGTCTTTTCTTTTTTTAAAACCCTTTCTCTAGTAAAGCAATAAAATATATCTTGAATAAAGACTATTTCTTAATCTCTAACCTGTATATCTTGTATTTCTCTCTCTTGCCTTAATGAACAAACCAGAACTTTCGGTATAATATTAAATAAGAGGAGGTGAGAGAGTACATTCTTGCCTTATTCCTATAGTCTTTTACAATTAGGTAGTATGTTACATGTAGGTCTTTGATTTTTGCTTGCTTGTTTGTCCTATACTTTATCAATTTAAGAAAGATCCCTTCTATTCATATTTATCTGAGATTTTTTTTATCATTAATAGATGTGGACCTTTGTGAAATTTCTTTTCCTTCCATTTAGATGAGTATGTTTCCTCTTTACTTGGTAATGTGTAAATTATATTGATTTATTAATGACTATTAAACCTTACTTGCATTGCTTAAATAAATCCAAAAAACATAATGTTTTATATTTTGTGTATATTTTTGTATATGTTTGTTATATTTGATTTACTAATATTTTGTTAAAGACTTTGTATCCATTTTATGAAGATATCTTCTGCAGTTTTCTTTTTTTTTATATTAATTTTATTTGTTTGTGGTATTATTGTAATTCTGGCTTCCTATAATGAATTGAAAAAATGTTTCCCCTCCTCTATTTTAAGAATTTTAGTACTTTCAGTATTATTTTATACTTAAATGCCGATAATATTAATAAGTAAATTTATCCTAGTCTAAAGTTTTATTTGTGGAAAAATTTTAAAACTTTAATTATTTTAATAGACATAGGACCATTAAAATTTTATATTTTGTATTAATTTATTCTTGGTAATTTATATTTTTCAAAAATTCATTTATTTCACTTAATTGCCAAACTTTTTGGCATGCAGTTCTTCATAATAAATTATTGTTGGTGGTGGTGTTGTTATCATGTCTACAGAATCTTGAGGATTCCCACTTTCATCTCTATTTTCTCCTTCCTTTACTTACTTTGGGATTACTTTATCTTCTTTTTTCACCTTAGAAATTTTAGTTGAATTTTAAGTCTTTCAATTTTCTAATATAAGCATGCAATATCATAAAGTTCTGTGTAACATTATTTTAACTGCATAGCACAGGTTTTTATAGGTTGTGTTCTTGTTTTTATTCAGTTCAATATTTTTCTAGTTATGCTTGTTTTTTTCTTTTCTTTGATTCATGGGTTACAAAAGATTATGTTGTCCAATTTTCTATGTTTGCATTTGTTGAGATATATTTTTGTTAATCATTTCTAATTAATTCTTTCACTCAACAAATATTCTCAGTATAACTTATTTTATTTTTAGATTTAAGGTTTGACAAATTGTCTGTCAAATTAAAGATTTCCCATGCATTAAACAGAATACAGTTTTGCAATTGTTAAGTGTGGTGTTTTATAAATCTCAATTAGATCACATGATTGATAATGTTATTCAGTTGTCTAAATATTTATTGATTTTCTGTCTACTTGTTCTATTACTGAGAGAGAAATTTTAAAATTTCTAATAACATGTATGCATTGGAAAAGACAATAGTGCTGGGGAAAGTAGAAGGCAGCAGGAAAAGAGGAAGACCAAAAAAGAGGTAGCTTGACTCCATAAAAGGAGCCCTAGGCATGAGTCTAAAGGAGCTGAGTAGGGCTGTTGAGGATAGGACTTTGTAGACATCACTCATTCATAGGTTTGCCAGGAGTTGGAACCACCTCAACAAAAGTAACACACATATTTGCTGTCTATCAGAAGCAAATATGTTAACACATAACTTTTCTGTTCTTGCTTCATATATTTTTCTTCAAATATTTTTTGAAAATTTCAAAATCTATATTCAAGTGCATACATATTTAAAATATGTCTTCTTGATGATTTGCCATTTAGTATATCTTTATGAAACATCCTTCTATTTCCTTTATAATATTTCTTGTCCTGATGTCTATTCTACCTGATATCAAAATTTCTACTAATCTATTTGTTTTTATGGCATATACTTCCCCACACTTTATTTTTTTAATCTACCCATGTCTTTGTATTTAATAAACATCCTCTCTTAGCAGAAAGGTCATACTTTTCCATTCAATGTGATAATTATTGACTTTTAATTGGTGGTTAGTCACTAATACTCAAAGCAAGTATTACTTAAATTTATGTATCCCATATGGCCATCTGCTCTCTATGCCACATGTGTTTTCTTTTTATTTTCTTTTCTTTCTGACTTTTTTCTTAACTTTTTTAATTTTGAAATTATTTTAGACTTGCAAGGCTTTTGAAAATGTAATACAGAGAAATTTCACACACTCCTCACATAGCTTTGGGTCATGTTAATATCCCAGATGGCATACTTACGAAACTTAAGAAGTTAACATTTGTACAATATCTCTAACTAAACTACAGATCTTGTTTAAATTTCACCATATCCACCACTGTCCTTTATGTGTTCCATAACTCAGTGTAGGATCTCGCATTACATTTAGTTGTCATCTGTCTCTAATTTCCTTCAATATCTGGCAATACCTCCATATTTGCTTCTCTTATAATAACTTTGAAACTTTTGAAGAGTGCTAGTCAGGAAATTTGTTGAATATCCTAGTTTGAGTTTGTTTGACTTTTTTTCTCATAGGTAGGTTAAGGTCATAGATTTTTTTTTTTTTTTGAGAAGAACACAAAGATGATGTGCTCTTTTTGTGCAGTAGCTCAGGGAGTACACAATATCAATATGTTCCTTTACTAATAATATGAAGCTTGATTATGGTGATGTTTTCCAGGTTTCTCCACTGTAAAATCACTATCCCATTAAGAAAGCAATATATGGGAGGAAACTTCAATATTATACAAATATCTATTCTCTCACAGTCTTTTACCAACCAGTTTTAACATTCATTAGCTGATCTTGCTTACAGCAATTATTCCTGTGATATTCTAATAACAATTTCTGTTTTTCTTATTTCTTTTTACTTTCATTAATTGTGAATTATTTTGTGAGAAGATTCCTCCCTTCTCCAGCATATATATATTTCAGATTATTTTATGTTCTTAGTTTCTAGATCAATTCTCTTATAGTCTCAGAACATACTTTTTATGTCCCTGTTTTTTTAAATAAGCTATGGTTTGTTTTATGCTGGAATAAATAAGCAGACATGATCTATCAATGACTGTGCATGTAAAAAATGTGTATTTTACTGTTAATAGATTGAGGACTCTATAAAATTAAACAATGTCATGTTGCTTGGTGGTGTTATTCAGGAGATCTGTAGATATTTTAACTGATATTCTGTCTATTTGTCCTATCAGTGATTTGAAGATGATTAAAACCTCTGCATATAACCAAGGAAATATCTTTATTTCCTTGCTCTTCTGTCATCTTTTGCTTTATGTGTTTTGAAGCTCTGTTGTTAGGTGTATACACATTTAGTATTCTTGTTTTCTTAGAAAATTGATCCCCTTATTATTATGTAATGTCCCTTATAATATTTTTTTCTGAAGATCATGTTGTTTATTCATGTAACTACTTAAGCTTTCTTATGATTAAGGTTGTATGATAAATCTCTCTTTGAAGTTAATTTTTAACCTTTTCATGTCTTGATATTTAAAGTCCACTTCTGATAGACAGCATTTAGTTAGGTCTTGCCTTATTTATATATTTTTTAATCCTATTTATCAATTTCTAACTTTTAACTCGTATGTTTAGACCATTTACGTTTAATGTGTTTATTGATATGGTTGAATTGAAATCTACCATCTTGCTAGCTGTTTTCTTTTTTTTTCTGCTTTTCCTTAGTTTATTTGAGCTTTTAAAATAATGATTTTAGTTTCTTTACTAATTTGTGTTTATACAATATGTGTGTGCAGTCATATTCTTCTTAATGATGAAGGTACATTCTGAGAAATGTGTAATTAAGCAATTTCATCATTGTGCAAACATCATGGAGTGTACTTACACACCTAAGCTATATGGTATACCAACATTGTATATGGAGTCTGTCTCTACTGAAATGTTGTTATGTGGTTGATAGGTGTATACATATAATATAGGTGGTTGTATGTGCATATATATATATGAACATCTATATATAATATATATGTATATATATTTATGATATATATGACATGTACACATGTACATGTACATATATATCATACATAGATATTCATTTTTATCATATATGTCATAAATATAAATATGTGTACATATATGCATATCATATATATCATAAATATAGACATATGGTATAAATATTTTACATGCATACATATTTATAAGTATATATTTTTTACTGGTAGCCTTAGGTTTTGTAGTACACATCTTTAATCAAAATACCTCATTCAAAAATATTATAACATTTTACATGTAATGTATGATCCACAACAGTTTATTTCTAATTCTTTCTATCCTTTATCTCATTGTTTTTTTTACATATTACTTTTCTATAACCTATAAAAATACAATACATTCTTAGTAATTTTTCTTTAGACAGTCAATTGTTGTTAGAGCAATTCATACAAGAAAATAAATTTTAATTTGCCTTCATCTATTTTATTTCCTGTGTTCTTTTTTTTGTGTAAGATCTAAGTTTTTGTTTGATATATTATTTGTCTGAGGAATTATCTTTAATTTTTCTTATTTACCAAATCTATTGAAAATAAATTTTCTTTATTTTTGTCTGCAAAAGTTTTATTTATTCTTCATTTTCTAAAGATGTTTTCACTGGATTTACAAATAGACCCTATTTATTTTCTTCTAGTCCTTTGAAGTTGTCACTCTATATTCTTCTTCTGTGTGTTATCTGAAGTCACTGTAATTATCATATTTGCTCCTTTGTAGGTAATGTATTTCTCTACTCTCACCCTAGTTTCCTTTAAGATTTTTTTTTTTTGTCTTTTGTTTTCAGAAGTTTGATATGATGTGCCTACGTATATGCTGTTTCTTACTAGTTTTTTATTTTGTATTCACCTTGCTTGGTGTTTTCTGAGATCCTTAAATGTGTGAATTGGTGTCTATTATTAATTTGGGAGTTCTCAACTATTATTTCCTTAAGTATTTTTTGTCCTATTTACTCTTTTCATATAAAATTTTAATTACACAAACATTAGGTTTTTAATATTGTTCCACATCTAATGAATATCTGCCTCCAGACCCTTTTTTAAAAAATTTTGTTTCGGTTTGAGTTTATATTGATCTATCTTCTTATATCCTGATTCTTACCTCTGATGATCTTGTTAAAAGTATTTTTTAACTTTGTTACTTATTTTTCACTTCTAGAATTTGTATTTGATTATTTCTTAAGCCTATCTCTTTACTACAATTACCTATCTGCTCTTTCATGTTGTCCATCTTTTCTATAAGAGTTCTTTAATGTATTAATCATACTTAGTCTAATACCATGTCCCATAGCATTAGCATCTGTTTCATATCAAGGTCTCATTCTAATGATTGCTTTGATTCTTAAAAATGTGTTTTTACTTGCTGTTTCATATACTTTGTGGTATTATGGTGAAATTTAGACATCCTGTATAACATAGTAGATATTAATAGTAAATAGTTTTTATATTTAAAAGTGAACACACTTTTTTGTCTGCTGGACAAGATTTTGAGTATATCCAACTATGTGTGGGGCTGAATTTGAAGTTTGTTGTTGTTATGGTTACCCTTAGAGCAGTACAAATTTTAAATTTTTTTAGCAATACTTGATGTTTAGAGTGAGGATTAGTTTATTTTTTTTTTCCTAGTGCATGCTGCATCCTCACCCTCACTCTTTTTGTACTTAGCCACAGAGAGGATCTGTCTCTTGCAACTTACTTGTAGTCCATGACTCTCATCCTGATGGGGTCTGGGGAAGGCAAGTGAAAGGAAATTCTGTTGATTTAATTAAGCTACATCTCAGCCATAGATAGGCACTATGACCCTAGGTGATAGGAAAGCAACCTTCTTAGGTGTGTGGTGATCATGCTTCTCCCTTGGTATAGTTCTGAATCTGACACATATTTCTGCTCCTCCCTCAGGGTTAATTTTTTTTTCCATTCTTTTCTTCTGTTGTAATGAGATTTCACCAGTGACCTAAGACTGATAGTTATCTTTGGCCATCTCATATATCCTGATCCAACACTGAGATTGTTGATAGATATTTCATTGTGGTTTTGATTTGCATTCCCCTCATTATTGCTGATGTTGTACATCTTTTCATATACCTGTTGGTCATTTGTATGTTTTTAAATTAATTTTTGCTAACTTTCTCTATCCATTTTAAAACCAGATTTTTTTCTGTGTACATATGTATGTATTGATTTTTATGAATTCGTTATATGTTTTGAATATTAATCCTTTATCAGGATATGATTTCCAAATATTTTCTCAGATTCTATAGGTAAAACAGAAAAAAAGCTGAAAAATTTAAAGATATGTGGGAATTATCCACACACTTCTGAACAACAAATAAGTAAATGAAGAAATAAAAAAGATTTTAAAAATTTAAGCAGAAATGGAAACAGCATATTACAAAACCATGAGATGCAGCAAAAGCAGTTCTAAGAGGGTAGTTTATAGTGATAAATGCCTACTTTAAATTAACAACCTAACTTTACACCTCAAATAACAAAAAAAAAAAAAAGAGAACAAACTAAGCCCAAAGTTAGCAGGATGGAAGAAAATAACAAAAAATCAGAGCAGAAATAAATAAAATAGAGACCAGAAAAAAATAGAAAAGATTAACCAAACTAAAAGCTTTATCTTTTGGAAAAGATAAAGTAATTAATAAAAAAGAGAGAGAGAATGACTCAAATAAATAAAATCAAAAATAAAAGCAGAAACTTTAGTATTGTTCCTGACATCACATGAATAATAAGGATCATAAGAGGCTTATACTCTTACAGAGAGAAGAATTCCTGGGTGTAGTTTCTTGCTCTTCATGAAGTATCATGGTAGCTTTTCTTGGCCCCTAGTTATGCCCTTAGGTAGACTATATCAAGACTCTTTCAGTCTTTATTTTTAGTGTCCGATAGGTTTTCTGGAGGAAAAGAAAAATCTGTGAAAAAAAAAAAGGGAAGGTTGTTTTTGCAGTCCTCAGGGGCTTCACCCTTCTTCCTAGAGCATATGCAGCCAACAACAATTCATTAACTACTTTCAATTAACTCTTTATACTGGTGCTGACTACTGTATCTTGCCCAGGTTAAGTCAGTGCCATGTTTTGTTTCTAAGTGCAGATGCCTATTTCTCTCTAAATCCCTGGCAATTTGCTTTGCAAACTCAGCATTCCAATGTGTTTAAAAATGTATGATCTTGTTTTCTCTTTGGATTTTTAAAATTTTAAATATGAGAGCAATAGTATTTCCAGCTCTAAATTTACAGTCAGAAAATGGGAAGTCTCTGCATTCTTTTGGAGTATTTTCAGTATTCGTTTATGTCCTTAAGTCGTCTTACTAGCTACATTCTTTCTCTTTAGTGCTTGCCTTTGTATATAAAGTTTACTTTTTAAACTTAACAGTCTACCTACTAATAAACTAATATATACAAAATTTAAGAAACTTATGACATTATTTCTATTTCCCCCTCATATTTTTTGAACTATTGCTTTTTAAGACTTTTGTACATATGTTTTAAATCTCAAACACATTGCTGGTATTTTGGCTTTATGCAGCTTATTGTTTGTTAATTTTTTAAATCAAAAGCATGCTTTTAGGGGGTGAGGAAGGAAGGGATAAAAAATAGGGGGTAGGAGGAGAGTGAAATGGGTAAAGGGGATCAAATATATGGTAGCTGAAGGAAATTAGACTTTGGGTGCTAAACACACAATAGAATATACATATGTTAAATTATAATGTACACCTAAAATTATATAATTGTATTAATCAATGTTACCCCAATAAACTTAATTTTAAAAAATTAAAAATATATATATGTTTTTAATATATACCTGTTTTAATTATCCCCCATAATAAATATCTTTTCTCTTTTTGTAAATACAAGTATCATTTGATACAATATCTTTTAGCCCAAAGATATGGGTTTTGTCAAGTTTCTTGATATTGTTTTACATGTTATTGCTCTACAAATTTCAGCAGCCTCAATCTCCCCATCTTCCACTCTCTGTCTCATCACTTCAGTAAGTCAGCTGTGTTCTGCTTGGTTTCACTCTTTTTGTACCACAGGTAGGAGAGGGACTCTAGAGAAAACACTTTCTCTCAGGCACCATTGTGCTGTCCTGTGCAATATCTAACTTTGGAAAATCTGTTTTTTTACACATGGTGTTCAGTTTTCCTATTGTGTACATAGGAGGTCAAGTCTGATACCAGTTACTGCATTAGGACCAAAAAACAGGAGGCTTCTTCAGTCGTTCTTATTTGAGGATTTGTTAGCCACGCCTGTGCACATTTACCAAGCTTTTTTTCTCTGTATAATTATAAGCTCGTATTGTGTACATAAAGCAAATGAAGTCTAATAATTAAAAGACTGATTTTAAATTAAATCAAAATCCAGCTCTTACTAATGCCCTTGAATTTTCCAGCTGTGCTATTTCATATTGTTTGGCTTGCATCTGGTAACTTTGAGTTATTCATGGATCATATTAGATGAGCTTCTGTTACCATCACTCTACATGCGTGGTCTCCAACTGGTTTCATCTTTGCTTGCTGGGACCTGTCCCCTGAAAAAAGCTGGTCTTTCCTCACTTTTGATGCAAATGAATCCCCACCCAAACTCATGCCAGTCAAAATGAGCTAGACTTAATTTGGCCCTTGTATTCACAGACCAGACATCCTTCATCAGAACCTTCAGTCTGATTTTGTCAGGGTGGTTGGCACTCAGAAACAATATGAATGAAAAAGAAGGCAAGGAATGTAGACATCTTATGGTATATTGAGGTGATAATAGGTATTTTTTGAGTCTGCCATGAGATAGGCACAGGTGTGGTGCTGATATACTGGTATATACTGGTATACTAGACAAATGAGGTCTCTGACCCTGTGGGGTTTAGGATCTAGAATATAGTTTAAACAAAAAACACTTTTACATCATTTGTCAATAAAATTTACTCTGGGTTATTAAATATATTTTGCTCTTTATAAAAATGTTCTTTTTGTGACTTAGACCAGCAGTTGGTGTAATCCTCAAAATCATCTGAAATATCTTGATAATGTATGCTCAAGTAGACTCTTGATAGACTAAATACATCATTGATTATAAAAGCACATCTCTAGTTTATCTCTGGAAACAAATAGATAAGAACATTAGATTATAGAATATCAGAGGACTATAGATTCTACACGTCAAAGAATACTGAGTGTTTCATAAGGAATACTCTGTACTTCAGGAAGTATTGTGTTCATCAAACTTCTGCTCTATATCACCATCTCTGTAGGACATTTATGCAGTGAGGCCATTCTTTTTTTTATAAAATTCTCTAATTCCTAGAATACTATCTGACAGTCACCCATTGTTACCAATCAAGTTAGAATATCCAGTGTTTTGTGAAGCCAATATAATTTCAATTTTTACTAGTTAAAACATTTTTTATTTTTTATTTTTCTTACTATAGGTCTAAAGTGATTTTAAAAATCACCTTAAGATAAAAGTGTTTTATTTTATCTTTTGAGTAATTTAGCATAAATACAGAGAATACAACTATTTAGCAGGGAGAAATAAGAAGTAATTCAGTCTTATTTTTGAGAAACAAGTACATTTTCTTGCCTCTTTGATCTTGAAAGCCAAATGCCAGCTCAAGATGAACATAATGAATGTTAAAATGAGAAACTAACAAGTTTACAGAGAAAATGGGTGTTTTTATTGAAATATAAATGTGTGTTTCTATATTTTCTTTTCATATTTTACAATCATCTCCTAGTGGCTTTCTTATAATGTTCTCTGCAGCTTCTTTCTTTCCTCTGCTTGCTGAGTGGAACCAAACTAGATGTATCTGTCTGTTGGAAGTCTGCATCTGAGCAAACTTCACATTAGATATTTGTTATCTCAGGATTATTGTTCATCAGAATTAGTTTTCCACTAAGAGACTTCCTTTTCTTATTTTGCTAAAGAGGGCAAAATGCAGTTATTAATGGAAATAATTATTTTCTTCCTCTCTCCTTCTGTCTTTACCCTTTTCCTTTATTTCTTCCTTCCTTCCTTTTTTCCTTCCTTCCTTCCTTCCTTCCTTCCTTCCTTCCTTCCTTCCTTTTCTTTCTTCCTTTCTTCCTTTATTCCTTTCTTTCTTTTTTTCCTTTATGTTTTCCTTCTTTCCCTTCTGTCATGATGCAGGCTAAGAAATGGCTGATATAATGCATTTATCATTTTTATCTCTCCTTGCTTATTCTGGTATAAAATTGTTTTTCAGGTAGTGATAAATTCAGGCAAAACTACCTCCCTTGTTATGTAATTTTCAATATTTATAAAAAAGATGCTAATTTTGCTGACTTTTTTTAGAGTCGTCATTAGAATTTTGTCAAAGACCAATTCCTATATTGTCTTGTCATTTAGACAAGCCCATGCTTCATTATTTATTCTTCTTTCATCATCTTATGAAGATGATCAATAAACTTAACAGCTTCTCTGAGATTAAATATGTGTCTTTGAAGGTATAGAACAAGCAGAAAAATACAAGTTCTTGAGTCTAGTATAGAAAAGCCCAGACCACATGATGTTCCAAAAAAAGTCTCTCCATCTCAATTCTTTATTTAAAAAAAAAGGGGGGGGGTAGGTGGGTGGGACAAAATGTCTTAAAGGTTAGTGCAGCACTAGGGCATGTCATAAGCCCTGTGGTCATGTTTAATTCTAAGGATACTCCAGGTAACTGTCTAATACCTAGTGAGGCTGGTGTACTTTATTGGGCTGTCTCATTTGACTAGATTTTATCTTGTCATTCATCAAGATTAACATTTAGAGTAAGGTTTAGGGGTGGAGCTGGTACTATATTCTAAGAAACTTTCCTATCCAAGTGAAAAATAGTTGGTTGTTGATATAAATGAATTCCACTTGGCTAAGCAAGGTGATACCCAAGTGGAGCTGAAGGTGAAATAGCTAAGGAAGAACTAGCACACAGCATGGATGGAATTGGAGGTGCAGGCAGTTAGCAGGACTCCAGACACTAGGTTGGAACATAGGGCACAGTTCTCAGAAGGAGCTGGGCTTCGAGACCAAGAAACTCAGGAACATCGGAACATTCACTAAACAGAGTATAGGGCACAAACAGTCATGAAAATTGGAGTTGAGATAGGGACTGGGGCTCAGAAACTGAGTGATAGTTATGTTATCAGGATTAGTCAGAATCCTGTGGTGGGCATGTGGTGGGCACATTAATGCTGAACCACAGGTGTCCTGCAACTGGCAGAGTCTTAGAGTTTGTGCTGCATTCAAGGTTGGTCCTAGGAACAGGTGCGTCAGTACAGAAGTCTCATTTTTGAAACAAGTGGCTGCATGTGGAGGTTGGCTATAAGATAGAGTCTAAAAATTTGTATCACTGTTCATGAGAGAAAGGTCATCAGTCTTAGTCTCTGTGAGACCCTTAAATTAGCAGCTTGCCATGGCATAGACTATATACCCAATATTTGCTAATTTGCATGCAATGAGGGTAGACATAGGTAATGGTTAGGATGTTTCCTCATAGTAAGACCTGAAAGTCACTTTTGTTGGCAGCAAGGTGATATCCAGGAAGTCAGCACCAGTGACTCTATAGCCAAAGCTTCTGAATACCACCCTAGGGTAGAGGCTGTTTGCTTGGTAGCAAGTGAGAAAGCCTGGGTCCCCAAGTACAAATTCAAGAAGTGAGTCAGAAGCTGGCTTATGTTTGAGGTAAGAAGAGAAATTCTAGGTCTGCTTACAGCTATATTTGGTCCAAAGGAAGCTTTAGCTGTGAGCTCCCATAGATTGGTTTAATAAATTTTGATATCATGTTGGTTATAGTAGGGTATCTGTGTAATGTATTATTCAAACTAAGCAAATTTTGAGAGTGAGAGGAAGATCTATGAGATTTTTATCTGAGAAAATGGATCTAAACAGTCCCAGGAAAACCTCTGTGTGTTGTGCAGACCCCAAAATGCCAAAAGAATATACAGACCCTCAGGGCAGCACTTCCCACCCTTAGTGGCAATAGCCAGTTCCCCTGTGGGACTCTGCAAGCCTGTGTGCAGGAATCAACCCCACAACTAGGGAAAGTTCAAATTCTATAAGACATCTCAGACCTTTGAGTATTAAGGACCAGAATAAGGACATTTGCATTTTATTTTTAATTTAGAAGAATAGCCAATTTGTTGATTCCTCTTCTGTCAGCAATTTGCCTTAGGCCATCCCCACTCTTTCTAAGTTTCACTTTGCTCATCTGTTAAATGGAAATAATAACTTCACTTTCCCTGGCTATACCCTTCAGGGTTTTCTTTTTCTGAGTCAAATGAATCAAGTGAAGTTAAAGTTCCCCATGAAGTGAAGACTGTTGTCAAAGAGCCAATTTGTGAGGAATTACTCATTCTTAGTAGTTAAATAAGCAGAAAAGAGTGAAAGTATTTTTTCCCTTTTATGTGGCTGTGAATTCTGTGGACATCGCTGAGAAGAATCTGGCCTTTCAGGCTGAGAGCATTTGGTGGGGGTGGTACTGAGGAATAGAAGAGGATCAATGGAACAAGGCAGGTGCTCTCCCTATGACTCTAGACCACTGAAGGGGCGTTAGGAAAGGCGAAACACTACAGGAGCCACAGACACATAGACAAATAAATGCCCTATTGGTGCCTGTATTTTGTATCTTAGCCTGATAGCAAATACATATCCCAGAAATATTCTCTTCCTGGCATAGAGATGGTTGGGGAAAGAATCATTCCACCCTTTCAGGTTTTAAACACGTCAAGAAACTTTGTGAGGAATGCTCTGATCTACAGTAAAACCAGAGAACTTCAAAGATGAGCAATGTGCGGATGAGTCAGACAACTTCAAAAGCCAGGGAAGAAAGGTCCAGAAAATGAGGTTCAATGATTAAAAAAAAAAAAAAATGAGAGGTGAGAAATCCCCTGCCTCCCTTTGATTCTAAAAATAAAGGCATTTGGAAACAAACTTAAATTTATATTAAAATGTCATGTTAAAGATTGTTGTGGAAGATGCTCTGTTTCGAACGTTTTGATGGTTGCCAAATGAGAGGGTGATTGAAGAGATGAGTGAAAAAGGGGAAGGGTTTAAGAAGTACAAATTAATAGTTATAAAATAGTCATGGAGGATGTAAAGTATAGCATAAGGAATACAGTTAATAATATAGTAAAAACTCTATATGGTGTCCGATGGGTACTAGATTTATCGAGGTGATCACTTTGTAAGTTACATAAATGTCTAATCACTATGTTGTAACCTGAAACTAATACAATATTGCATGCCAACGTAATTAAAAAAAAGTTTTAAAAAGATGCTCTGTTTTATTAAAGTATTGATTTTTTTGAAACAAAATTATTTAGACAGACAAGTTGTAAAGTTTTCAAACATTGCTGAGAGAAGAGGCCCATTGCCTTTAAATATTTAATATGCTCTTTAAAGTTCATCAATTTCCTTTTTTAATTCAATTGTAAGAGTTTTAATTATCAATATATGCATGTACTACAAGATTTTTTTTTTCTCCTCTCCATATGAAAGATGAGTTGGAAGAATCTGTAAGAACTAAAGCTTGGAAACATCAGGGCCTGTGAGGCAGTCACAGTAACACCAACAAAAAGAAATCTTTTAAACTACAGTACTTATAGACAAAATAAGGTTTTTGATACTAGGCAGTTCTGAAGCCTTAGAACTGAGGTTGTAAGAAGCATTTGGCATCTTCACAGAATTTATGGCAAGTTGAAACAAACAAACAAATAAACAAACAAAAGTAGGGCATGTAATAGGAATAGGTTGGACAGGGGAGTATTATAGTCAAAGCCTGGGCTTGAAGCTCTGTATTATATTAAGTGGTGACTGTAGATTAACCAACACTTATTGAATTCTTATTACCTGGCAAGCTCTGTTTTGTGTTTATATACATTAATTCCATGGTTCTTCACAAGAGCCCCAGGGTAGTATATTCATTATTTGTTGCATCTTAGCAGGTGAGAAAACTGAGTCATTCAGATAGTAGTAAAATTTCTAAGGTCACAAAGATAGTAGGATCGGAATTAGGAAACCAGAGACCATTTTATTAACTACTATATAGACTATCTTCCATGACAGAAACCTAAAGAGAGAGAGAGATTGAGAAAAGGTGAGGGAAGAGGATTCATTAGATTTGTTATATTTAAATGTCTCTAATTAAATTATACCATCTTTATATAGAACATGGTCAAAATTATCTATGGATACTTACACTAATAAAATTATTTGATTATTTTTCCCTAGTCACTTGTTATGTATTTTTTATATTTATGCTTCTACTTTTTCTTTTGATAAGTTGGTCAGTAATTTGTTGATTTATTAAGTAGATCTATGATTTTTTCTGTTTTTCTAACATCATTAATTTCTGATTTTGTGTAAAGTATCTTTTTTATTAACTTATGTATGAATTATTGTTTTATTATTTTTTTAGCTGTTTAAGTTGGAAAATGAATGTAATTTGTTTATGCTCGATCTTTAACTTCAAATGAATTTGAGAAAGTTCAAGAATATGGGAGAAGACTGGGGTCTGAAAAGAGATAGCTAGTGTGAAACTCGGTGGAAGAAGTGACTAGAAGATTGTTTAATACAGACATGTTTAATACACAACATTATTAATTGAATAATTAATTTTGTTATCCTGTCAACTTGTTAGTTTGATTATGTTACAATCCTCTCCACTGAGAGTCCCAAATCCACAGTAAAATTTTCTATGTATAATTGGCTTGTGTATTGGTGGTTTGGGCAATGCAATTATTTTTCATGTTGAGGATATTATATTTCATGTTCAGAATGTCAAAAAGCAAACAAAAGCTTTTGAAAGAAATACAAACTGCAGGGAGAAAGCATTCTGGAGAAAGAAGAAACCAGAGGAGGAATTAAAAATCATAAAATCATGATTCTTGGGACTTTACCATAATTTGGAGGGCTGGGCATTAGACACTGCACAGTGACTGAGGGAGAGGGTGGAGGGATTCTTACTTCATTATTACAAGTCCTTGGTGACCTCATAAAGACTTCTAGGTTACTAGGTATGTCCCATCACAAAACTACTTCTTTCTCTAAAATGGGAAGTGTGTTTACATCCATGGCATTGAGATCAAGATTCTATGAAAAATATAATTCTGGAAATCTTTCCCCCACCTCCACATTGTCTTGGAAGTGGTCTGAGCTGCCTCCCTTCAGCTGCAGGAGCCTGTGGGACATAGTAAATTAGTTGACAAACTGGCATTTATCAGTACTTTTGAGGAGGCCAAATACAACAAAAAATTTAACAGAGCCTCTGTGGTAATTGTGAAGTTGAGAAGTACTGGTGTATTTTTCTTCTGATGGCTCACATTTTAATTCAATTCACATTTCAAAAATTTTAAATTTGTTTATTTAAAAATAAACAAAAATAATAAATAGATAGATAGATAGATAGATAGATAGATAGATAGATAGATACTGCCTGTTCAACTTCTATATAATTTCTCCACTTACCTAAGCCCTGGCTTATCTTTCTTAATAATAAGTACCTATTAATTAATTCTGTACTATGGGTGATAAGCAAAATAATAATAATAATAATAATAATAATAATAATAATAATAATAACAACGAAAACTGGACAATCAGAAGTGCTAACTGTAGTTATTATAACAAGCATCATCTAGTTTACTCCCTGCTGCCTCCCTGTGGCCATAGATCTTAGGTATTCATTGCCTGCAGAAAATCAGTCCAAAGCCACTTGAGTTAGAAGGGTAAGCAGACTAGTATTTGATTCTAGATCTCCTTGATGTTTCTTGGAATAAATCATTGTTCAGTATCTCTAATGAACCTGATACCATGAAAATCATCAAAATTTTGCCTCTAGGCCAAATCATGAATCTCTGCAAGTCTCTGACAAAAAAGTAAGGGAGGCATTGTTCCATATCTATTTTCCCCAGACCATAATTCCTATGAACACATTTTTATTCCTTTTTTCTCCTTACAACTAAAACACATCTGATCCATCTCTGAAAAACTCTCAAAGTCATTTCCTTTTTGTTTGTAGGCCCATAGAAGGGCATTTACCTCGAATTCTAAGTTCTTAGTGATACATGTCTAGTGCTCGGGTAAATCAGTTGGTGAACATCTTCACTTTAGTAACAAATCCAAGCTGACCTCAAATTTGTTTTCCTTTTCACCTGGGGAGAATTTAGTTGAATTTCAGGAATGAAATCTGCCTGATAAGAATCCAGAGTTTTGAATCTTCATTGTAGCTAAATTATCGGTATGTCTTTAAAGCCAGCATTAGAACCTCAAAGGAATCAAGGACTGCCTGCTTCCATTTTGCAACCTCCTGACTGACAGGACAATTCTTGTGATTCTCGTTCGAAGTGGCATTGCTCTTCCTGGAACTTGGGCCTAGGGCAAAGTCATGGGTGATGGGGACACTAGGAGAGCGAGAGCTTGGTCCTCATTCTTCACTGTACTTGCTATTTATAATAAAACAGACAGAATCCCAGAGCAAGTGAGCTAAGCCTAATGTCTATTCTGCCATGCTGCCAGAAAATGCTGGGTAAAAGCTGACCATAGCAGCTAGCATGAGGACTAGTAGAGGGATGTGGAGTGGAATCTGGGGCGGAATATGGTTAGATAGAACATTATGATGAGTTGAGAAAATTAGCTCTAACAAGATTATGCTGTGGTCTATTACTCAACATGCATTGTTATTGGTTCCACACAAGACATCTCATTCAGCATCTCTCTGTTATGAAAGAAGCACAATTACTCCTGAGTGGAAATATATGAAGTTGTTCAGAGACAAAATGCTCTAATCACAAAACTGGCCAGATTTTCACTGTTGAAATCTTACTCATGCTTTAAGACTGAGCTCAGGAAGCTGGTCATGACTACTCATTGATTGCATTCTTCTTTAAATTCCTATTTTTTAAAAATAAATCATTTATTTTTATATAAATTGTAATCCTACTTTGATTATTTAGATGCCTAATGCATTAACCTGATTTTACTCTCTAGACCACTGGCTCCCTAGGTCAGGTAGCATATGCTATCCTTCTTCAGCAGCCTTCTCTCTTTGTACACACACATACACCTCTTAGCAGAGTTAATGTAGGGAAGAGGCAAGGGAACTAAATGTTATATCGTTATATTCAAGGACTGCAATATGCTGATCAGTTCTACAGCCAGACCATGAAGAAACCTTCAGTACAAAGCAGAGGCTAGGATTGCTAAAATCATTTACCCACACCATGAAGGAAAAACAGGAAAACAGAGTCTTTAAATGGCATCCACCACAAAATAAAATCATTCATTCCCTGAGGCTAATACCATTGGGAACCTGTGGATCAAAGGCTAGGAATTGCCAGCAGACTTCTTCATGCTACTTACCTTTTCACGCTGAATATTCTTATTCTTATACTTTTTGTATAGTCATACCATCAAAGAAAAAAAGTAAACCAAGTCTTTAAACTGTAATTTACAGAAACTAAGAATGATATAGAAACTGAATTCCTGAACATTCGTATCACCATAGAGTGGGGTTCCATTCACCTCTCGACACGTTGTTCAAGCTCTTGAGATCTTGAACAAAGAATTGAATAAGACACGAAAATACAGCAGTAAAAGAATAGCTTTATTGGAAGAGAGAGCAGAGCAACAGTACAATTCCAGACATGAAAGTAGACCTGAGCAAGAGAAGAGAGGTTTAAGGCCCTGGTAACAAAGTCTTTGGAGTTTTTATTCTTAATTAATGTGGGTAGTTATTTTTCTTAGAGGAATAGGCTTACTTAATGGATAAGTTAGATGGATGAGACCCAGTGACTCATCATTTACTTTCTGCACATCTTTGTTCCCAGAATTCAGTCTGTTATGATATTGATGAACTTCCAAGTATATGCATGATATTATAATATGGCATCATGAGGCTCAGGTGAGTTAGGGAGTATTACGGTCTCATTGTGCAGGTGTGAGTGATTGGCTTAAACTGGTACCTAATTCTCTGCTGTTTCTTTGTGGAAGTTACTTTTTAGCCCTGTTATACTGCAGGTTCTAGGTACCAAGGTAAGAGATATGAGGCTTGGGCAGCTGGAAGAAAATGCGGGGAGCCATAGGCAACTACTCAGGAGGGAGCCTGACTATAGCAGTCTTTCTTTCTCCTCATAGCCTAAAAATGCCTTTTGGCTTACTTAATTGTGGGTGGACTGGGGTAGACCTTTCTAGAACAAGATGACCTCAGAGTTTTGCAGACAGATTGGAAACCCCTTATCTATTTTTCTTGCCTAACTTTTTTTCCTAAGAGTTTTGAACTCCTTCTAATGAGTATGGATTTGAGGGAAGGGTGGTCTCGTCTTCTTTGTCAGCTTCCTGTTGAGGAGGGTTGTAGTCCCTGCCTATTAGGGTTTCATGGCGCTCTTTCCCTCTCTATCTTAGTCAGAACAGGGTCTAGAGTTCTCCCGCTGAGACGAGATATCAGTTGTAAAATTCTTAATCTTTTAGCAGGAAATGAAATAGGACATCTCCTGCAGAGTTAATCTGTTATAGTAAACCTAGTTAAGTTTTCTTCTATCCTTTCTTTGGGAAAAAGGCCCTCTCCCTCAAATCCTCATAATTGCCCTGGCGACTCAGATCCTCTGGCTATTTGGCTATTGATAAGGATCATCAGCCCATTGTTAAGCAGAAATAGTGTTAAACCAGGTGGGGTTGTGTGTGTGGGGGGGCTGGTACTTAAAGCCAAACCTCTTCCTTTTCACTCTTTAAGAAACATACTAACCAGGTCTGTTTCCCTTTACTCACTTAATAGGCAAATCAATAATAGAAATTAATAGATGTATGATTTAAATAATGAGATTGTATTTTCTTTTTCCTTGTGTAGGGACTGAAGTGGCACTTCAGCAGGAAACCCAAGACCCCACCCTGACTGAGGCAGAAAGAGAAAAAGCTCCATGAAACCCCTGCAGGCAAGGACTAACGGCCATTCTCAGCAGAAGCAGATACAGAAGACCTCCTGTCCCTCAACATTCATACTAATAAAGGAGTTCATGGCTCTTAGAAAAGAGGTAGGCAGGAAAGTTAGTTAGGGGGTTTTGGGTCTGCCTGCAAAGACACTGAGGTTTTATCTTAGAAAAGGTCTGCCCTAATCCACCCACAATTAAGCAAGCCAGAAGGCATTTTTTAACTCACACAAAAAAAACCAGTAGGCAGAGATTTGGGTACCAGTTTAAGCCAGTCACTTGCACTTGTGCAATGAAGACCCCCCAACAACTTTCAATTCACCTGAGTCTCATTATACCACCATTATAATATAATGTATATGTATATAATATAATGTATATGTATAATGTAATGTATATAATACCATTATAATAGACTAAATTCTGAGAACAAACATACACAGAAAGCAAAATAATGAATCACTGAGTCCTGTTAATCTTAGTTGTCAATCAAGGAAGCCCACTCCTCTAAGAAAAGTAACCACCCACAGCAAAAAGGGATAAAAACCCTGAAGTCTTTGTTACCAGGCCTTTTGAGCCACACTTCTCGTGCTCAGGCTCTTTCACTTCTGAAAGTGTACTTTCCTTTCAAATACAATTTTTCTTTCCAAATGTATTTTGGTATCTTGCTCAATTCTTTGTTCGAGACATCAAGAACCTGGACAATGTGCCAGGAGAGGACCCCACTCTCCAGTAACACTGCCAGAAGATATATCCTGCTGAGATGCCACCCTGTCCCCCAAAATAGAAAAAAGTTTTGTGGCGGGATCAATTCTAAGACCCATGGAGCTAATGAAGAGGAATTATGAGCCTTTATTAGCCGGTGGCGACTGATTCTACCATACAGGGTTAGAGGAGATCAGCCCCAGGGTTTTAGAGTGAGGCAGTTATAAAGCCTAGAACAAGCAAACAGATTACAGAAACTGAAGTTGCCCATTAGCACAATTCATCACCTAGTACCACACCCTGGTTAACAAGTAAGTGGATTACAGAAGCAGACACCCTTAACAAAAGATGTAAACTTGTTATTTAAATAATATATCTGTTAGTTTTCTTGCTATTGATTTTCTTATTAAGTGAAAAGAATAAGCTATTAAGGGAAGACAGACTTGGTTAATACATTACTCAAAGGAAGCCCTGGGTTAAGGCTCCCCTTCTCCCTATGACTACAATGGCCCTACTTGGCCTGAGGCAATTTCTGCTTACAATGGACCAAGAAGAATGCTAAACTTCAGTGATCTTTATCAATAACCAGAATAAATAAAAAACCTGAGTTATAAGTTTCAGAGTAATTATCTGAATTTAAGGGAGAGGGATATTTTTTCAGAGAAAGAATAAAGAAGAAATAATACCTTGAAAAGAGCGATTAAAAATTCTGTGGGTACAATTTGTAAATAATGGCCTGTATCACTCAGAGTCCCTCTCAGTGTCTTTTTTCTTGCTCACCTTCATTATCTGACTTTTGTTTTTCTCCCTCTGAGTCTCTCAGGCTCTCTCACTCTTTGCATCTGAGAGAAGACAGTGTTCTGTCTATGGAGCATTACCCCTTCTCTAATAAATTTCTATTTTAACTCTAACTCTGGCATTCATTTGAATTTTTTCTTAAACTCAGCCAAGAACTCTCAGTTCAGGGGTTCATCTCTCCTCACTCAGGGAAATTCGCCCTGTCCTACATCGGAATGATCATGATTAGGCAGAGTTAGATAAGTAAATACTGAATTACTGATAATTTATTAATCAATGTGTTCACTGAGAGGAAGGGGTAGAAAGGATATCCTCTAGGGGAAAATCAGTCAATTCACTCAATTCAGTTCAATTCAATTCTTTGTGGAGGTGTGGTGCTGTGTCCCTTATGATACATGCCATTACTTGCAAAATTCTTAATCTTTTTAGTAAATCTGGTTTAGCCTTTTCTCCTTTCTTTGGAGAAAGACCCTCTCCCTTAGATAAGTACCTTGAAACTGATGACTATTAATAAGGATCACTGAAACTCAGCATTCTCCTTGGCCCATTATAAGGCAGAAATTGCTTTAGGCCAAAACGGGGCCCTTAGAGTCCAAAAAAGGTGAGGAACTTTAACCCAAGTTTTTTTTTTTTTTTTAATATATTAACCAAGGCTGTTTTTCTTTATCCACTTGATAGACAAATCAATAATAGAAATGTAACTAGATATATGATTCAAGTAACAAGTTTGTATCTTCATTCTTTCTTATCTAGAGACTGAGACGGCACTTTGGCAGGAAACCCAAGACCTGGTCCTGTTTAATGCAGAGAGGGAAAGAGTGTTACGGAGCGCACCCAGACAAGATGACCTCAGAGCCAAATTAGAATCAAAAAGAAAATTTTATTACGAATTCGAATCCGGGTTCAAGCCTCCACTGACACAGCAGCGAGAACAAGAGCCCCGATCCTTAGCATGAGGTTCCTTATATTAGGTTTATGACGGGCCAACTTTGCGCACGTGGGACAGGTTGCAGTTCCTTATTGGCTAACCATATGGCCTGATTATGGCCTGACCTTTAAGCAAGCAAACAGGATGTCTGGGCGGAGAACTCCAGCCCTTGGTCGGAGGGGATTGCAGTCTACCTTGCTGGGGGAATTTAAAATTTTCCATTCCGCCATCTTAGATCTTATATCGCCATCTTAAATACATAAGTTCTCATGACCCGTTACAAGAGCTCAATGAAAAACCCTTAGCAGGAAGAAGATACAGAAAAGATCTCCTGTCCCTCAACATCCATACTAATAAAAAGGGGGTTCTAGGCTCTTAGAAAAGAATTAGGCATGAAAGTTAGATAGGGGTTTTCTGGTGCACCTGCTGAGGTCACCCTATTCTAGATGCTGTCATTCTATTTTAGAAAGGATCCGCCTTTGTCTGCCTATGATTAAGCAAGCCAGAAGACATATTTAGGTTAAAAGTAACTCATACAAGGAAACAAGTAAGCAGATAATTGAGTACTAGTTTCAGCCAATTACTCACACCTGTGCTATGAAGCCCTAACAACTTTCAATTCACCTGCGCCTTATTATACCATCATTATGATGCACGTGCCTAGAAGTTCATTAATATAACCAAGTGAATTCTGGGAATGAACATACACAGAAAACAAATGATGAGTCCTGTCAATCTTAGCTGTCAATCAAGAAAACCCATTCCTCTAAGAAAAGTAACCACCTACAACAATAGGGATAAAAAACCCCAAAGACAATTACGTGCCCTTGAGCCCTTGGAGCCACTCTTCTCTTGTTCAGGCCTGTGTCCATGTCTGGAAATGTACTGTTGCTTCTTAAAAGCTATTCTTTTCTTTTGTATTTTGATGTCTTGTTCAGTTCTTTGTTGGAGACATCAAGAATCTGGACAATGCAAAGAGAGAGAAATCTCACTCTCCAGTAACACTTACACTTGATATTTGACAAAGACAGAACTGATTTTTTTTTTAAATCAAGGATAGCTGTTCTCTAACATGCTACATAGGCTTCACTCTCTCTCCTGTCTGACAGCTTGTTAAAAGCCACCTGCTTAACTATTAGGGAATATGGGTAATACCCTTCCCCAGGAACTGAATGACTTCCTCTTGTAGATATAAAAACCTACTATAAAACAATACTGGTTTCAGTAGTATATAATTGGTGCAAAAATAGACAATTTGATCAATGGAATAAAATATAAGGAGGAGGCAAGAGAATTAAAATGTTAATCAAGCCACAATCAGAGACTGCAAATGTACTGATCAGCTCTGCAGCCAGGCCAGGAGCATTCCTTCAGAACAAAGGAAGATTCTGCTGGGATTGCTTACAACTTATTTTCCACACCTATGCAGGGGAAACAGAAGCCAAGAGTCTTTTCCCTACGGCTAAAATCATGAGGCATCTATGGACTAAAGGCTGGAAACTTCCAGTAGGCCTTTCACTCTACATAGGTTTACTTTTTCATTCTATAGACTCTTCTTCTCTTTTCTCACTGTTCTTATCAAAGGAAATTGGAACTAAAAAATGACATATAAACTGAATTTCCTGAACACTCATTGTCCCTCTCAGTACCTTTACTCTGTCTCTCACTATCTCTCTCACTGTCCCTCTCACTCTCTGCCTCTGAGAGGAGACCACACTCTGTCTGTGGAATGTTATCCTTTTTCTAATAAACTTTCCTTTTCCTTCTAACTTTGGCATGTGTGTTGAATATTTTCTACACTCTTTACCAAAGGACCCTCTTGATTTCTCACTAAGGAAAATTAGCCCTGTCCTTTATGTCAGTGCCAAGCTGATCGAGAAGGGAAGGCTCAATGTTGAGATGCCCAGTTGGAAGAATGTATGAGAGGCAGACAAGAGAATAAAATGGCAGGCACTAACTTTATGTTACAGAGTGCAGTTCTATTGAGAAGTGCAGTCTACTATAGGGGGTGAGCGGTATTGCGCACACTTCTTCCACTCCCCTTTCTTGTGCTTCCCTTTTGTTCTCCAACTGCTCCAAGGGACCACAGGACTCCACACATTTTATATACCTCCTAAACTACACCCAAGCAAGTAGGACAAATTCCGGTATCTAAAGATATTTCTTCCCTGTAGCTGACTTAGCTAGTTGGCTTACTTGAAAATTTTCCACCCTTAACATATTTTAAAGTCATGAAGATGTTCTATGTTTGTGTATAAGTGCTTTATTGGTTAATATTTCTCATTTAGATTAGCAATTCAATCAAAATTGGCATTTTGTTGTTATTGTTTATAGTGAGAGGTAGGGATCTAATTTGTTTCATAATATGGAGATGTCTCCATATAGATGTCTAATTATCTTAGTGATATTTATTAAAAAAACATTAATCTTTTCTCTACTATATCAAGTGATGCTTATAACATAAATTAGGTGATCATATACTCACATACCTTATTCTTGACTCTTTATTTTGATGCAGTGTGGATGCCAGGCCCGGCTGAATTCAAGGTCTGGCTGGTTCAAGGTCTGGCTGATCCAATGTCTGGCTATGATCCATGCCCACAGCTATGAATAGGACCATGGAATTAGAATGTTACATTAATGTAGTAGGGCGCCTGCACCTAAAATATGTAAACATACTTCAGCTTATTGTATCTATCACCCATGTGTGGCTGAGTGCCACTGTTGTACTCTGCTATGTTGTTAAAGGTGGAAAATTTTCAAGTAAGCCAACTAGCTAAGTTGGCTACAGGGAAGAAATATCTTTAGATACCAGAATTTGTCCTACTTGCTTGGGTGTGGTTTAGGAGGTGTATTGTATAAAATATGAAGATGGCCAACTTCTGCTTCTGTAATCCACTTACTTGTTAACCAGGGTGTGGTACTAGATGATGTATTGTGCTAATGGCCAACTTCTGCTTCTGTAATCTGCTTGCTTGTTCTAGGCTTTATAACTGCCTCACTCTAAAACCTGGGGGCTGATCTCCTCTAACCCTGCATGGTAGAGAGTCAGTCCCTGGCTGGCTAAAAAAGACTCACAATTCTCTTTGATTCGGCTCTGTGGGTCCCTGTTCTTATCTGCTCCATAACAAACAGAGAAATATTTCCCAAAGATTACACAAGATTTTTAAAAATAAAAATAAAAATGTTAACTTTAGTTATACTTTAATTAAGGACTTATTATTATAAAAAAATACTTCAATAAGGGGTGAAAAGGCAACCTAGATATGTAATACACTTATCTAGAAAACAGGTTATATCTAGACGATCAATAAAGAGAAACACAGATGACCCTTAAAAGTGGACAAAAACTATGAGAAAGCTGTTCATAAGAGGATATTCGGTTACAAATAGACAGTATTCATAATCGTTAGTCATGAGAGGAATAAAAATTAAAACCATAATAAAAAACTATCATATCCCTACCAAATGGCAAAAACAAACAAACAAACAAAAACAAAAGCAAATTAGCAAAAACTCAAAACTATCAACAATAAAACAAAAAAAAAGGAAGCAATCTTGTTTGAAAAAGGTAAGACCCTGCAGGAAGCCCAGGTTTTTTTCTAAAGATTTTAAAGGCACCCTGGCTTTGCAAGGAGGGGCCTTTCCAGGCTGCACCTCACAGTCCTCTGAGACTCAAAAGAGTGATCTACATTCTAAAGACATTGCCCTATTGTCAGGCAAATCACCTTCCCAGGCTATCACAGTCCAGACTTTAGGACTTTGATTGTCTATTGTAGATTCTCAATTTTCCTAACACCAATTACTGAAAAGACTATTTCTTTCCCCACTTTATTGAGTGATGCTTTTATTATAAATCAGATAGCCATGTACCCCACTAAAATTAGTACATTGCCTAAAGAAATATTGAATTATGATAGACCTTTATGTCTGCAAGAGTAAATTATTCAGCTTTGTTCTTCAATATTACCTTGATTTGGTTCTTTGTATTTCCACATAAATTTTGGAAATAGCTTGTCAATTTTACACACTCACTGTTGAACACAACTGCTGATAGTTGGCTTGGGATTTTTTTAAAACTTTTAGGTTAATATGGAAAGATGGCTCTGGCTTTGTGCTACATTGTCTCATATTTCTTTAGAAAAAACAATTTAAAGCAGAGGGACTGTTATATTTGTTTACAGGCCCATTAATACACCAGGACTGTGAGCTCATTAAGATAAACAGACCTTAAGATCAATGTGGCTTTGTATCTTTTCATCCTGACTGTCACATGGCTGTCCAAAGCACTGATGGCTCCTTATTTTGTCTTTTTATTTTCTGCACTAGCCAAATCATTAGGAGAATTCAGAGATTATATATTTTCAATGAAAACACTGAATTTAACCCAATAGGCCCCCCAAAGCAATTTTAGAAACTTCATTGCAAATTATTTAATTGTTGACTTTAATCCATTTATAAGTAATTTATAATGAAAACAGAAAAAAAAAGTTCAGCCTCATATATCAAAGAGCCAGATGTATTATAATTTTCTGTAAGATGGGTGACAGAAAGAAACTTAATGACCCTATACTCTTTCTTTCAAAAACTGGTACTTTTCCTCATTTCTCTCTTTCCTTTCATTCCCTTGATAGACCGGCCAATTTCCTGGCTTCTGGTAAGAGGTGCATCTGGAATATCATGCAGGTCACAGAAATAGGAGCTGGTGGAAATGGAAATAAAAGAGAACTAAGTAGTCACACATTTCTTATCTCTAAGGTCTTCACACTCAAAAATAGAATCAAATGTTCCAGTCTGTCATATTTGTCCTCCACTAGAACTTACGTACAGAACTTCCTCACAATGTTATGGAGTAGGTGAGAACAGGGACCTACAGAGCCAAATCAAAGAGAATTGTGAGCTTTTATTAGCCGACGGCGACTGACTCTCTACCACGCTGGGTTACAGGAGATCAGCCCCGAGCTTCCAGAGGTGGCAGTTTATAAAGCCTCCAACAACGGCCTTGAATAAACAAGCAAGCAGATTACAGAAAGCAGAAGTTAGCCATTAAAGTCTTGCACAAAGATAAATGTATTCGGGGGACTTAAAGAACAAACGGGGCTAGCAGGCAGCTTCATTATCTGTACTTTGGAATGTTGTTTCTCCTTGAGGCTGGCGCCTGGTGGTACCACCTCCCTGTGACTGATTTACTGTTTATCCTGGGGGCCAGCACCTGGAGATTTCACTTCCCAGTAACAGGAGAATTTTCACTTTTACAACAATAAAAAATAATTTGCATACATGACTTTCTAAGGATATGCAGTGGGTGGCCCTGAACTATCCAAATCTAAGGCATAGCCTTTGTTTTATCAACATTTTGTTTTTAAAATTTTTCAAGTATTGGAAGTTGAAAGAATTTTGTAGTGAACTGTCATATACACAAACTCAGATTCTACCATTAACATTTTATTATATATGCACTACCTCATATTTATCTATCTTCACATGCCTCCATTTATCAGATTAGCCCGTTGTGCTTCGAAACTAATTGTAGCTATTATGGACTTGACCTTCTGACAAGCTAGAATAATAGGGACTATGTTCCTTTCTTGACTAAACCAAAAAGGTGAACAAACATGAAATAAAGGCCTTTCAGTTACTGTATAGAAGGCAACACAGAATAATGATATCTCAGAGACTTGAAACAAAGAACTGAGCTCTACAGTGGACCCAGCTTACCACCTGCAGGTGGCAAAGCAAAGTGATGGAAATCAGGCAGAGCTTGGTTGACTCCTGAAGTTGCAGAGATGAAGTTGAGAGTCTGGGGAGACAAAATAGGCAGAGTTCACAGAATTGAGTGCTAATTTTGCAGAAAAATTTGACTGGAGAAAAACTAAGTACCATTCGGAGAGTTGGAGAACTCAGGTTTATTACGTTGGCTGTCCCAAAAGAGCTAGCACTCTGAAGGTCTGAGCCCCAAGTTCTGGGGTAACCTTTCTTTTATAGGGCTTATCCGCACAATTACAATTGCATGGGCTGATTGGTTAATTTGTCCTCAGGCTGCTACAGAGAGTGGGAGTTGCTATGGGTTACAGGCAGTTATGAAGCATGTGATTTTCAGACAAGAATTTAGGCAATACATCTGTTATCTAGACAGAGCAAGCAAAGGGGATGGCAAGTTTTCAGTTGATCTCCAGGACACCCTGCCATCTGATATGTGGCAAGCTTGTCTACAGAAGCAGAACAAAGAACTGATTACAAAGTTAGCCATTTGAATGGAAAATTCCTCTTCACTAGAGAGAAAAGGGACATTCAGAGATAAAACCCACAGAGGTATGTAGAGGGTCCCTCTCAAGGACTCAGTTGAATGCTACTCAGTGTATGTGTGTGAGAAAACTATTCAAGGCCAAAGAAAAAACATCCCTCCCCAAACAAACAAACAAACAAATAAACAAAATAAATAAATAAACTAGAGATAACAGTACCCATAACTCACACAGAGCCAGCAATTAACTATTTCTACCAGTCAGATTTACAGGGTATAGGATACACAAAAGAGCTTTGCCTCAATAATTGAGAAAACTCAGACCTAATTTCAGCTACTATCTAATCCTACCTAACAAAAATTAAAAGCAAAGTCCAAAAATACCAACATGTTTTCAAGTTAACTTTATTGCTATCCAGAACAAAGTTAATAAATATTTATTAAAATGCAAAACTATCTAGCACTCTAAAATATAAAATTCACAATGTCTTCAATCCAATTAAAAAAAAAACTACCATGATTGCAGTAAATATCCATAAGTGGGGAAAATACCAATAAATGAAGACTAACCTGGAAGACTAACTTGTTAAAACTAGCAGAGAACACAAATTTATTGTAAATGTTAAAAAGTTAAATAGACCTGGATGATATTTTTTAAAAGCCAAATCAAACTTAGTGTAAAAAAAAATAATGCAAGATTTTAAAAAATATTGAATGGATTTGACAAAAGAGTAAATAATGCATAAACAATGATTATTGAACTCACAGACAAACCAATACAAAATATCCCAAATAAAAAGTAAAGAGAAAAAGATAATAGTAATAACAATAATAATATGAACAGAGCATTGGTATGGTGAGAAACAGCTTTAAGCAAACTAGTAAAGTATGCTTAAAATCAAAGAAGAGGAAAAAGGGAACAAGAAATATATTTGAAAAAATCGATACCCTCAACTTTTGTTATTTGATGAAAATTGTAAACCTACAGATCCGAGGATTTCAATTAACCCAAGCACACAAAAAAGAAGAAAACTACACAAAACACATCGTAATCAAATTGCTCAAAATCAATAACAAAAAATATTCAAAGCAGAGAGAGAAAAATGTGGATAGAAAAGGAGTTCTATGGAAAGTCACCTCACAGGGTGACCTGATCATAAATTCCTAACTGGGCAGGTCATGGTGCATAGTCACAACATATGTATGTAACTTCTTTAATAAATGGTTATCTTTGCCTTAAGCAAGCCCTGTCTATTATTTCTTGTGCTTAGAGGTTAACATAATTTTGAAATAATTGCCCTCAAGAGAGCACATAATCTTGTTAACTACCCTGTAATCCTTGCTTTCTTCTACCTTCATGTAATTTTCTTTACCGTCTGCCTTAATTTCAAATGCAGAAAAGAAACAGCAGAGCTGCTATTTTCTAGAGCATTTGAGATCTTGCTTCCTGGCAATTGCTGCCAGTTTAGCTCAAATAAATGCTTATAAAAGGTTTGGATGCACTATGTACATAATAAGATAGTTTGTAGTTGAGCTCCTTTTGATTTTAATGCCCTTAGTATTTTTGGCGGCTATAATTAAATAATTTAATTCTTAATTAGAATATTGGTACAGGCTTTAACTAAGAGTTTCAATTATTTTGATTTTCACATAACTTATAGTCAATGATTAAGAAAGAACAGTAGTCATGTTCTGAAGGACTGCCTGTAAAGCAAGTTGCAAGAGAAATGTTGGAAAATAATACTTAGCTAGAGATAATAGAAACATATAGCTTGTTAAACACAAAACAACAAAAGCTTAAACAATCACAAGATGTCTAGTTTCTGCTTTTTGCTTTAAAGAAAATATCACCGATGCATAAATATGAGATTATTTGCAGAATCTTTTTTGTTTAACCCGGCACCCCTTGTTTTCACAATGTAATTTTCTGTTGCTGATATACTGTCTCTTTGTCAAGCAGGAAGAGCTAACTCCAGGGCCACAAGGAGAATTTATGTTTATTTTGCAGAAGCAAAGAACATCTTCATGGTACTTGTGACTAGTTGCTGACTCCAAAGAGTCTAATTTAAAAAATCGTCATGTGTGACTAAAAGATCACAGGCTTCTCTCTCAGTTCCTTGGAATTCTTCCTTCCATACTCCATAGCTGAATAAAAACTCTCTATATTTTGGGAGAAATGAATATGAGAAAACTTACTTTCCCATCTTCTTACTTGGGACAAATCAGTTAAGCCTTTCTCTTTCTTCAAGCACTGAGGTCTTGATGTTTATGTTTTGGCTTAATAGTGCACTAAACACAAGAACCTGAATTTCGCAAGGTGATTCTGCAAAAATGTAGCAACTTATTTAAACTACTAAGAGGGAAGAAAAAGAAAAGAAAAGGTATACCAGTAAAGTTCTTATACTAAAAATGATATAATGTCACTTGAAGATAAATTGTAATAAGTTAAACATTTATGCTATCAATCCTAGAGTGACCATAATATAAAAACAAAACAAAACAAAAAAATTGTGGGTAATGAACCAAGCAAGTGATGTGAGGTTTACTTAGGAATACAAGTTTGACTGAACATAAAGAAATAGACTAATGTAATTTACAATATTAACAAAGTTAAAAAAAAAATCATGATATTCTCCATTGATTTAGGAATAACATTCAACAACATCCCATATCCATTTCTAATTAAAATTATAAGCAAACTAATAGAAAGGAACTTCTCAAACTGATCTGGGCATCTACAACAAAACCTATAATTAACAACATATTTAAAAATGAAAGACTAAATAATTTTTCTCAGAAGCAAAAAAATGGCCAGGATATCAGCTCTGAAAACTATCAGCACTATACTGAGGAATAATATTAGAAAAAATAAAAAAAATAAAAGACATCCAGATTGGAAAACAAAATCAAACTATTTTTATTTTCAGACATCATAGTTATCAAAATAGAAGTACGAATAAAATCTACTAAAAAAACAAAGCCACTAAAATAAATTAGTTTAGTAAGGTTAGAGAATACAGTGTAAATATAACAAAATGAATTGTATTTCTGCATATTAGCAGTTAACAATCAAAAATTAAAAACTGTGTCTGTGGCCATGCTAACATGAACAAGCCCTATCCCATATGATGGAAGCTAAGCAGGGTCAAGCCTGGTTAGTATTTGAATGGGAGACCACCTAGGAAGACCAGGTGCTATAGAAGTAAAAAAATAAAAAAATAAATGAAAGATTGTAAGCTGACAAGGTCCTTGCAATCAAGGATTTCCTTGCCTAGAATAAAATAAAAATAACTTTTAAAAAATTAAAAATTGTAATATATGAAATGTCATCAAAGAATATGAGACAGGGATAAATCTGTCAAAAGATTTTTAAGACCTCTACATTAAAAATTATAGAATATTATTGAAAGAAATCAAAGAAAACTAAAAAAATGAGATATTTACCATGTTTATACCTTTTAAATTGTTAAGATGTTAATTCTCCCCAACTTGATCTAGGTCAGTACAATTTCAATTGCAAATACCTTCTTTGTTGAAACCAAGAAGCTAATTCTAAAAGTTTTATAGAAAAGAGAACTTAGAATAGCCAAAAGAAATTGGGAATAAAACAGAGTTGAAGAATTAACATTTTAACACTATTTTTTAAAAGACTAACCATAAAGCTACAGTAATTGAGGTAGTTTTGTATTGTAATCAATACAAAAAATATTAATGGAATGAAATAAAAAGACAGATCCATAGATATATAGACAACATTTTTTTGACAACGTTGCAAAGAAAAATCACTGGAGAAAGACTAGTCTTTAAAAAAAATGGTACCAGACAATAGGATATCTATATTGATATACATAGAAAGAACTTCAATCCAGATCTCTTAACATATAAAAAATTAACTCAAAACAAAGAATCTGGGTCCTAAATATAAAACCTAAAACTAAAAACTTCTAAAAAATAATGGAAGAGAAAATATTTGTGATCTTCAGGTAGGCAAAAATTACTTAGATATGGCAAAAAAAAAACCACTATCCTTAAATATATATATATAAAACATATATATATATATATATATATATATATATATATATATATATATATATATATATCTTTCAATAATAAGTTTTCAGCTCTACTTGTAAAGTTGTATAAGATTATTTAAAAGTAGACTTAGATTAGTCGTGTTTATTTCAAACTCAAGGCCAAAAACCAACTTTTTAAAAAAGAAATATATTAATGTGCTAAGGAAGAAGAGAGAAGGGAATCACATAAAATGTTCAACTAAAATAGACAAGGCAGAGAAAGTGGCAGATAAAAAATAAAAAACAGAAAATAGTTACAAATATAGTAGATATTTATCTGATTATATAAGTAATTACTTTTAATACAATTGACCTAATTATAACAATTAAAAAACAGAGACTATAGGCAATCAATATTACAAAGAAATCAAACTCTCTCTATATATATATTTTACAAAATTTACTTTAATTATAAATACAAAAATTAATTAAAAATAAAGGGATAGAGAAAAATATACAATGTTAACACTAATCAAAAGAAAGCTAGAGAAATGATATTAATTTCAGGCAAAGCTAACTTTAGAAGAAGGTAATTATATGAAATAAAAAAAAGGGTCTTTCATAAGAATAAGGGGGTCAGTTCTCCAAGAAAACATTAAAATTCTTAATGTGTATGTGCCTAACAACAACAGATAAAAATTGATAGAACTGCAAAAAAAAAAAAAAAAGGCAAACCAACCATTAAATTTAGAGACTGAAACAACATTCTGTCAGTAGTAGACAGATCTAGCATAGAGAATATTAGCAAGGATACAATTGAACTGAAGAGTACCAATTATGAACAGAATCTGACATTTATGTATAACTTCATCCAACAAGAGAAGAATACACTTTCTTTTCATTCTCTCATTATTCTTTCACCAAGACAGAACATATTCCAGGCCACAAAACACACTTTCACAAATTTTAAAACTAGAAATCATATAAAATTTGCTTTTAAATAACAATGACATTAAACTAGAAATAAACAGAAAAATTCCAAAGAATTTGGAAATAAAAAACCATACTTCTAAATAACACATGGGTCAAGAAAGAAATTTTAAGAGAAATAAAAAAATCAATTATTGTAATTTTTCACATCAACAGGATAAGAAATAAAAATTATATTAACACATCAGTAGATGCAGAAAGGATGTTAAAAAATCTAACACTCATTCTGAAAAAAAGTTCTCAGCAAAGTAGGAATAGAGAGAAAACTTCCTTCACTTGATAAAGAGAATCTAAAACAAACCTATAGCTAACATTATACTAATGTTAAGAAACTAGATGTTTTTCTCTAAGGTCCCCTCTCACCACTCATATTTAACATAATAATAGAAATGTACCTAGTGCAATAAGATAAAGAAGGAAATAAAAGTTACATGAATTAAAAAGAAAAAATAAAAACTGTCTTTGTTTATAGATGAAATAATTATCTACATAGAAAATCCCAAGGAACTGGCAAAAAGAAAAATGGAACTAATAAGCAATTTTAGCAAGATTTCAGGACACAAGACTAATATACAAACATCAATTGCTTTCCTATATACTAGAAAGAAAGAAATGTAATTTGACATTAAAAACACAATATTATTTACATAAAACAACAATTAAATACTTAGGTATAAATATTACAAAATATGTACAAGACCAATATGAGGAAAACTACAAAATACTAATGGAAAAAACTCAAAGAGAATCTAAATTGAGAGATATTCAGTGGTCATTGATGGGAAGATTTAATATTGTTAAGGCATTAGTTCTTTCTAATCTGGCATAAAGAATCAATACAATTCCAATTGTATTAATTTTCTACATCTACTGTAACAAAGTAACACAAACTGGATGTCTTAAAATAACAGAAATGTATTTTTCTCACAGTTCTGGAGGCTACAAGTATAAAATCAAAGTATTGGCAAGACCCTCCTCCTTTTAAAGCCTAGTCTAAGATTGTATCCTTTCTTATCACTTCCAGCTTGTACCCCTGGTTGGATTTGTGGCGGTACTATTTCAATCTCTGCTTCTGATGTCACAGGGCTCTCTTTTTCCTGTGTATGTCTACATTGTCTTCTCTCTATCCAAATTTTTCCTAATATGATTATACTGGCTTACAACCCAGACTACTAACACAATCTTAACTTGACTACATTGGCAAAGACCTTATTTTTAAATAAGGTCACATTCACAGTTACCAGAGGTTAGGATTTCAACATGTATTTGATAGGGGCACAATTCAACTCATAATATTAAAATCTAAGAAAGTCATTGTGTGGATATTGACAAACTGATTCTAAAGTTCATACGGAAAGGCAAAAGATTCATAAAGCCAACACAATACAGAAAAAGAACAAAATCGGAAGACTGATACTGCCACACTTTAAGACTTACTATAAAGCTACAATATAGGATTGATGAAAGAATAGATGAATAGATTAGTAGTGGCCCAGAAATAGATCTATAAAAATATACTATACTGAGTAGACTTAGTGGAAAAAGATAGCTTTTTCAATAAATTGTGCTGATATAAATGAACATCCACATGAAAAAGTGTTTTAAAATAATCTAGACACAGACCTTACACCTTTTACAAAAACTAACTCAAGATGAATCTTATATAAATGTAAAACACAAAAATATGTAGTTTCTAGAAGTAAGATAAAAGAAAATTTAGGTGACCTTGAGTTCAGTGGTGACTTATAAATAGAACCCCAAAAGCATGTCCCACAAAAGAAAATATTGATTTTATTAATTTTAAAAGATATATTCTGCAAAAGACACTGCTAAGATAGTAAAAAGATTAACCACAAATTAAGAGAAAATATTTGTGAAACATATCTGATAAAGGTCTGGCATCAAAATATATAAATAACTTACAATTCGATAAGAAAACAAGAAACTCAATTATAAAATAAGCATAAATTTGCAATCTAAATTTTAATAACAAGGTATACAGATGGGGAATATACATTGAAAAAGTCATCATATGTCATTAGGGAATTTCAATTTAAAACAAGAAGAAGGTACAACCACATGCATATTAGAATAACCAAAATCCAAAACACTGACAACTCAAAATGTTGATGAAGATGTAGATCAACAGATACTCTCATACTTTGCTGGTGGAAATACAAAATGACATGGAAGACAGTTTTCTACAAAGCTAATCAGTCTTACCATTTGACCTACTAATCAATTTTTCTGGATATTCACCCAAACAAATTGAAAACTACAACAAACAACTGAGATTCTCTTCAATAAGTGAATAAACAAAGTGTAGTGCATGTATACAATGGGATACTACTTAGTAATAGAAATACAAAGAGAAATAAGCATAAGTCTTGAAAAACATGGAAGAAACTTAAAAACATATTGCTAAGCAAAAGAAGCCAGTCTGGTTGGCTACATACTGTATTATTCCAACTATATGATATCAAGGAACAAGCAAAATTATAGAAATGGAAAAAAATTAGTCAATGTGGTTCTAGTTCAAGATGGCAGCATAAGAAGATGATGAAATCTCCTCTTTTAATGGATATAACAAATTTACAGCTACATATACATTTGTTTTTCCTAAAAAGGACCTGAGATCTAGATAGATAGCACCACCACAACGAAAGATAAAAGAAATGAATCAAGATGAATAACAGACAAAGAGTCATAGTCTCATCTGGGACCCAATTGCTGTCATGAAGACTCACAACTAGGAGAAATTTCTTCCCCCAAAAAAAGTATGAAACTATTAAGAAATTAAAGGATTATATCCTACATTAGGCAACCCAGTTTTTGTATTCAGTACCAAAAAGACTAGCCCCAAAATGTCTGGTTTTGAAAATTAACAGGAATTAAATCCAGGGGAGCCATATCACCAGAGAGAACATAGGATCCACTCTTTAAGAGCAAGAATGCAGATGCACTCACTCTGAAATATAGTACAAAAGCAATTCATATTACAGAGGTCTCAGAATAAGAAAAGACAAGAAATAATGGCTAAAAACTTCCCTAAACTGAGAAAGAAAACAGACATCCAGGTCCTGGAAGCCCCGAGAGTTCTAAATGAGATGAACCAAAAGAGAACCACACAAAGATATCTTATGATTAATCATTTTATGATTCAAATGGTACAAGTTAATGATAAAGGCATAATCTTAAAAATGAAAAACAACTTATTTCATAGAAGAGAAGCCCCATAAAGTGATGTGAAGATTTTTCAGCAGAGACTTTATAAGCTGGAAGGAAGTAGCATGAAATAGTCAAAGTGCTGGGGAAAAAATAAATAAACAAACAAAATCTTTGAGTCAATTTTTTTCTACCCAACAAAGTTATTATTCACAATTGAAGATTAAATTAAATTTTCAAGATGAGCAAAAGCTAAAGGAGTTTATCATTGCTAAACTAACCTTACCAGAAATATTAGAGACCTTTCTGAGCAGAAAAAAGTCACTAATTGATAATATGAAAACTTATATAAGTAAAAATATCTCTCTGAAAAAAGGTAAATATATCATTTACCTTTAGTAGATTTTTCCTTTATAAAGCAAGAGACAAAATAGAGTAAAAGTAACTAAAATTAAAATAATTAGTTAATGAAAGCTTAAAATAAAAAATGTAAAATATATCACTAAAATATAAAATATGAGGGAGATAAAAAGGTAATGATGTTGTTTAAAGCATCCTTTTATTGTGGAATAGCATTTCATTATATGAATATACTACTGTTTGTTTATCCATTTTCTTACTGATAGAAACCTAGGATTTTTCTAGTTTTTGACTATTTATTTTGAATACAGTTGACATGAATATTTTATCAGAATAATTGTTTCTCAATAAATTCTTTAGGTCATCAGGTAGGTGCATGTTTGGTTTTATGAGAAATTGGTAGAACCTTCTTCAAAGTAGCATCTTATGCCTTCACAAACCATGGATAAGAATTCCAATTTTTCCACATTCTTACCAATATTTGGTGTCATGGTATTTAGTAGTATCTTATTGTGATATAAATTTGCATTTCAGAGCCTATACTCTTCACCAACACACTGCATATCAATTCCTACACAGTACTTGGTCTACATTGGGAAGTTAGAAAAAAGCTGTCCTTTATGAAATAGAAAGACAACGTTTTGTATGGTGTGGTTTTCATGTAATCATCCTGAGTCATGAGCCTCTTCCTTTCTGTTGCCCAAACACATTCTAAGTTCTCTGAGAGTACCTTGCTGATTCTCTTTTAAATTCTGCTCTTCTCACTCATGAGCATATTTAATTGAGTGACTATAACTGCTCTGGACAACTAATAAACATGCAGTGACTAGTTACTAGAAACATTTGAAGACTCTAACAAGAAAACAATTTTAATAGCTGGCTTTCTTTTCCAGAGACTCTTTCTTATTAAAGGAGATTCTGTCATGTTCTAGTCAGTCTCAAAGAAACGTAATATGTTTGTTTACCTTTGAAATCAACTTGTATCCTTTGGGTACTCTGCAACAGTATGTTATTGATTCTGCTTTAGGTTTCTTTTATTGTTTTTGTCTTATAGTGGCCCTGTGATTGTGGTCATTTGGCCACCTCTTCCACAGACAGCATGGAAAAGTAGGAAGGCTCCCCTGTCAGATTCCATTACTTTTAGGATTATTTGAACCCTCCATGGGACTGATAAGGCTAAGGAGGTGGCCAAAGAGTCAGTACAACCCACAAAATTCCCCCTTCTTGCCTGAAAACACAGGACAGTGTTCAACAAGTGTGTCTATGATGATGAAGGCAATGAACATATTCTCATTGTCCACCTATCACCCAGGCCAACCAGGGTTTGCAGTTGGATAGCCTTATTGCAATCCTAGTTTTGACTCTATGTTCTTTAGTTTTTTCATCTAAAACTGGCTTCAAAAATATATTTTTATCCAGGTTACCATGTGACTTAACAAAATAACTTACATTAAAGTGACTTACAAGGCCCCTGGCACATTGTAGTCAGCTAATATATTCTAGTTTTCCAAAGTCTCTTGGGAACAAACCACTCATTTTTCTTCTATAGCAATGCCAGGCAGTAAGTTTATACCAATCAGTACTCAGTGTCACAGAAAAACTGTATCTTGCCCCAAGACTCTCTTAACTTGGGAAATGTACCTTTAATTCTAACAGCAATGGTTGGAGGAATGAATCAAACCTCTTCGGAGGCAAAGACCAGGCCTTTTATGAAGGCATGTGTGGCTTCCTGAGAAAGTCAAAAGAGCAGATAAAATGATTTTAAGAAATATGAGGAAATGTTTCTGGAGGCTGCCTGAGAGGCCAGTACTGGTGCCAAAGCATAAACTTTACCACTTTTATTCAGATGAGGCAGGCTTTGTGATGCAATTGGTTTTTCCAGAACTCCCCATGGTATTGGACTGAGGTTAGCCAATTTCATAAAGATTATTATTAGATAAATTTTAGTTTAACAACATTCAAAAGAAGGCCTAAAAATTTGCCATATATAACTTCTCGCCTCACATGCAAAACCATCTTTGTTTTTTTATCAATATCACTCACCAGAGTGGTATTTTGTTACCAAGGATGAACCTACATTGATGCATCATAATCTCCCAAAGTTCATAGTTTGCCTTAAGGTTCACTCTTAAAGTTGTACATTCTATATTTGGATGAATGTATGATGACATGTCTTTATCTTTATGTTATACAGAGTATTTTAACCACATTACAAATTCTCTTGTGTTCCACCTATTCAACACTTTCCCAAGTGTTGACAATCACTTATCTCCCTAGTTTTGCCTTTACAAGATGTCATATAATCGCAGCCTTTTTAGATTGGCTTTTTTTACTTAGTAATAAATAGATCATTTCTTGATAGCACATTTATTTTTAGTGCTGGGTAATATTCCATTTTCTGGATATACCACAATTTATCCATTCACCTACCAAGAAACATCATGGTTGCTTCCAAGTTCTGAATATTATAAATAAAGCTGCTATAGCTAAATAAATGTGTATTTGTGTGTAAATTTTTTTTTTGTGGTTGTAAATTTTCAAATTCTTTGGGAAAATACCCCCCCTCAAAAAAATGTGATTACAGGGTTATATGGTAAGAATATAAACAGTCTTCCAAAGTAGTTGTACCATTTTGCATTCTCACCAACAGTGTATAGGAGTTCCTGCTGCTCCACATCCTCACCAGTGTTTGGAGGTGTCATTATTCCAGATTTTGGTCATTCTAATAAATGTGTTGTGGTATCTCATTAGGTTAGACTTGAAATTACACATTTACCTCATGTTTTTTCTTGGGGGGGCATATCTCTTACCCTGCTTCTCTTACTTTTGTAGGTAATTCTTCAGGGCACTTTCTCACTGAATCATTTGCCCAAGAAATCCTTTCTCAGTCTCAAGAGCCACTGACTGAAAATAGTGAGAAAGTACTAAAGACTGATTGAAAATTATTTCTGGTTTCTGACAACTACTTGGATATTTCCAAAAATTTCAGTGTTGTGTCTTTAGTAGTATATGGATATTTCTTTTAGCTTCACTTGGCAATGTTTGACATTTACTGTCATGTGTCACTTAGTAATGAGGATATGTTCTGAGAAATGCTGATTAGGTGATTCTGACATTGTGCTAACATCCTAGAGCACATAAACTTAGATGTTAGAGCCTAATACACACTTAGGCTTTATTGCTTCAGGCTACAAACCTATACAATATGTTACTATAGTAAGTACTGCAGGCAATTGCAAAATAAATGGGATTTGTGTATCTAACATAGGTAATGTACAGGAAAAACATAGTATAAAAAATGACAAAGAAGGGTACACCTGTATAGAACACTTACCATAAATAGAACTTGTGGAAATAAAAATTTTTCTGAGTGAATCAGTGAGTGAGTGGTGAGTGAATGTAAAGGTCTAGAACATTACTGTACACTACTGTAGATATTTTAAAGGCTGTACTTAGGCTACACTAAATTTATTTAAAAAGTTTATTTTAAATAAATACATTAAACAGTTTACTATAAATTTTTTATTTCTAACCTTTTTAATTTTTAAAAACTTTGACTCCTTTGTAAGAGTCAAAACATAAACACACAATACTTAGCTTAAAACACAAACACATTTGTATGACTGTACAGAAATATTTTCTTTCTTTATATTCTTATTCCATAGGCTTTTTCTTACTTTTAATTTAAAACATTTAACTTTTTAAACATTTTAATAAAAAACTAGGACACAACCACACACATTAACTGAGGATACAGAGGGTCAGAATCATCAATATCATCGTCTTCCACCTCCACATCTTGTCCACTGGAAGGTCTTCAGAGACAGTAACACACATGGAGCTGTCAACACTATTGATAAAAATGCGTTTTCAACAATACCCTGTTGAAAGAATCGCCTGAGGCTCCTGAAGAAGTGTCACTCTTTTCATAAATACAACATGGTGATTTGCTGAGTTTTCTTTTCTTATTTTTTTTTTTATGTTAGGTTTGTAAGCAGATAATGCACCATGAATTTTCCTCTCTATTAATGAAAATCATTCAGGTTTTTTTGAAGTGTCCATGTTTTTAAACTTTTTAAGGAGCTTATTGAGGTCTGCAAAAGCTTCTGTTAAACCATTCACTGTGAATTTTCTTGGGACTTCTTATTCCTTCTGAGCTTTCCTTTTCTCTTGCCTCTCCTTCAGTTATGCATTCCTTTTTCAGTTCCAATAACTCTTCATTAGTCAATTCCTTAGGATTCATCTCTAGGAGCTCCTTACTGTCATCCTTACACATATCCAAGTTAAAGTTGTTTGCCATCTCTACCATAGCTTTGTTGATTTTTGCAGCCTCTTCATCCTTGTCAAATCCTTTGAAGTCATGGAAGAACCTCTTGAACTTCTTCTAGATCCTATTTATACACTCCTGTGACATTACTTCAAGCTCAAGCAAGGTTCTTGACACAGTTATAGATGTTGAAATCTTTCTAGAATCGCATCAGTGTCTTTTCAGAGTCTTTCTCAGTTGCAGCAATAGCCTGACCCAAGGTCCTCCTCACTGTGTCAGATCACAAAGGGTTTCATTTTGTAGCCTACAACATTGTCCTCAGGCAAGACTATTAACCTATTCCTAAAAAACTTGAAACATGTCATTGACTTGACTACCTTATGAATGAAAGTTCTTTCAGGCATCTGTATCCAGAATAGGGAGGTTTTGTTCTTATGAAATATTTTCTCTAATGAGTAATTTTCCTTCATAATCAGCTTATCTAGAGTTTCCAATAATTTTTCAGCTGCCTTCACAACATAACTTACAGATTCACCACTCACTTTCACATTACGTGATGAATAACAATTGAATTGTTTAAGCCATCCAAAGACAGTAGCAAAATTAATTTTGCAATCTTATTCAGTCTTTTCTTTCAATATCACAAACACTTTGCTTTGTCCATGATCACTATGGTGTAGAGAGAGGTACACTTCTGTATCTGGTCTTCAATCCAAATTATTAGAAGTTTCTTCATGTCTGACATAGGGCCTTTCAGAATTATTGTTAATCTCATTGCCTTTAATGAAACATATCTATTACTAGTTTCTGTCACTTTGTTCTTATTCTTCAAAACTGTAGCTCTGGTGCAATGGGACATACCTGACTAGTGAGCAATAACCATTACTGATTTTCCAGCTTTGCATTCTTTAATCAATTTCATTTTATTTCCATGTTAATCAGTCAGTGTGGCCTCTTACTGACAACATTAGAAATAAATTTTGTATGCTTAGGAACCATGATAAACAAATAACATGAGATTAAGTCAAGCACAAGAGAAAATGATGCAATCATAAGATGTGAAAAACATAAGATGTATGTGGTTGCTGTATGCTTAACACAGCATAATATTTTACAGCAATATTTTTAAGCATTAGACAAAGTACACTCTAAAACTGCAGTAAAATATAGTAAATATATAAACCAGCAATATAGTATATAGTGTTTATTATCATTATCAAGTATTACATATAATTGATGTGGCAACTTTTATAAAACTAGCAGCTCAGTATTATTGTTTACTCCAACATAACCATAAACATGTAAAAAAATTGTGCTACAGCTTTAGAATGGCTACTATGTCACTAAGTTATAAAAATTTTTCAGCTCCATTATAAACTTATGGGACCACCATCATGTGTGTAGTTTTTATGGACTGAAACGTTATGATGTGGTACATGACTATATCTTTAAAGAAGCCAAGAGGACCAGGAGAAGTCACTTAATTTATTTTTCAAATAAGTTTATGGGAGAGTTTGTTCATATCTCTCATAGGATACTATGGTCATAGGCATGCATAGAAGTGATTTCCATTTGATGACAGGTAGCAGTGTAGCATAACTGATATTATTAGCTTTGGAGTCAAAAACCCTGACCCGAGGCCCCAAATTCACCACTTCTTAGATTAATTGCAGTTTTCCTATGTATAATGTATAAATTGGGAATAAAAATACCCACCCTGGTTTGTTTTTCAGAGGATTACTTGAAATAATAAATATACATGTGTTTTCTATTATAAAGTGTTAGTGTGCATATGATAGTTTCTTTAGATTATATACTTGACAGTGCAATAGCTTGGTTAAAGGTTAAGTCATCTTTATTATTACTAGATAGTGCCATTCGTTCTAAGGTGGCCCTATTGATTTACACTTCCACTAGCAGCATATGAGAGTTCTAGATAGAGGAGAATATTACTCTTGATTCTTCACTCATATCTTGTATTAGAATTATACAAACATAATCTTTGGTGTGTGGCTTTGTAATTTTTCTCACTAGAGCAAGCAAAATATATTTCTTTGTTCAATTGATGTTACATTTGAACAGTGGAATGCTAGTAGATGTATCATGAATAGAGGCCTTAAATCTGCTTTTATTGTGTGGTTCAATATCTTTTACTCCATTGTTCCTCTTCAAGAAAATCATGTCCAAGTAGCAACTTTTTTTTTAGCCTGAGGTCAAACCTACACTTTAAGAAAAGCCTGGAATCCAGGCTGACATAGCCCATATTAGTTGAATCACAAACTCGGTTGCAAACTTTTGAGAGTGAATATGAATACAGTAATGAGCCACCTAACAATAGGAGTATATTCTGAGAAATTCATCCTTAGTTGATTTAAATCATTGTGCAAACATCATAAAGTATCCTTATAAATATGATATAGCTTATTATTATAATTTTATGTGCTATACAACTGTCAGCTTAGTAGGTCTGTTTACACCAGCATCACCACAAATACTTGTGTAATGCATTGCACTGTGGTGGTACAATGGCTACAACATTTCAAGGTAATAGGGAACTTCAGTTGTATTGTAATCTTATATGAATACCATAGTATATGTGGTTTATTGTTGACTGAAATGTTGTTATGTGGTACATGAATGTATTGTTGGAAGTAACTGAGACTGAGATATTTTGTTATAGAACAAAAACTGACAAATGCATTTCATCAGCATTAGAGAAACAAACTGTCATGATGTTATAAAATGGGACACTAAATACAGGAAAAATGAATAAAAATAGTATGTCCACATGGATGAATATTCTAGCCTAGACACAACATTAAGTAAAAAAAAAAGAAGCAAGTTTTAGAAAAATATTTATAATACAATTCATATAAAGTTTAAAATGTAAATAAATATGTGTAGCAAAAAGACATAAAATTACTGAAAATGATGGCAATTATTTTAGGAAGATGAACCACATAGGGATTGATGATTAGGAATTTAACTATGTTGAAAACATTTTATTCTTTTAAAATTAGCGATAAATTCACAAGGTACCCATGATATTATTCTTATTTATTTCATATTTGTCAATATTATATAGTAAATTTTTAAATATAAAGATATTAAAATTTTAAAAATAATTTTAAATCTGTGAAAATAATATTCAAATGTTAATCATAAATGCTATTTTTGATTTTTGAGTGTTGGCCACTTAGGTCTACATCGGGAGAATGAGATATATTTATCAGTCTGCCTAGATCTTATTTAGGTCTACATCTATGACTGTCCTGAAAGCACTGACAGGCAGGGTCTTGAAATGAGAAATTCAACCAGGAGCATGATTCCTTACCTGTAGAAGAACCTGGACTTTCTGCTAGATCTTCTCCAGGAGATCATATTGTATTTTTTAGGTTATCTCTCTTCCCCTTGCTACCTGAAGATGCATAGAGTGCTGTTATGCATAGAATTACTATGTTCTCCACTTTTCATAAGCGTGTGACTGATTATTTCTATAAAGAAACAGAAAATGTACCTTCCTTTCAATACTGCTGAACTCTCTCTGAAATCAACTGATATAGGATGACAAAATTGAGATTGTACTTAATCTTGGATTTGCTAAGATCTCTCAAATTCCATATAGGAATTACAGAAATTTACATTTATGTTTCATAGGCACTCATTTTATGTCTTTTATGTTTAATCTGTTTTTTTTTTCTCCCCTAGGTTCTTAAAGTAGAAATTTAGATAATTTATCTTAGATTATCTTATTTTTAATTTGGTATATAAACTTCTATTTTAGTAATACTTTAGCTATATGCCACAAATTGTGATGTGCTATGTTATTATTTTTGTGTATTAAAAATGTTCTCTAATTTTCCTCTTAATTTCTCTTTTAACTCAGATTATTTATAAAGATGGTATTTAATCAATATTTTTTGATCTTGAAATACATTGCTATTATTGATTTTTAATCTAATGTCATTGTGCTTAGAGAACAAACTCTTAAGACTTTGGCACTATTAAATTCATTGTTATTTGCTTTATAACCTAACATACAGTCTTTCTTGATGAAGGTTACATGTACACTTGAAAATAATGTGTATTTTGCAGTTATTTGTTAGAGTGGACTATAAATGTCAATTTTGGTCACCTAAGTTGATAGAAATTTTTATGTCTTCTGTATTTCTATTATTTTATGTCTACTTGTTCTATAAGTAACTGGGAAAATAGTATTTCAATTTCTAAATATAATTGTGAATTTGTCTATTCTTTCACTTTGTCAAGATTTGCTTCATGTATTTTAAATCTCTGTTATTGGGTACATACACATTTAGAACTGTTTATGTTTTATTGATTTATTTATTCCTTTTTTTTTAGAAAATATTCTTTCTTTAACCCTGGCAGTAGTCCTTTTTTTACTGTTTACTTTGTCTAATATTATCATAGCAACTTCAGCTTTCATATGCATAAGGTTCCCATAGAATATTATATTCTACCCATTGAATTCTAACATTTGTGTGTTTATGTTTAAGTACTTCTCTAATAAAGAACATATACCTGTCTCTTGCGTTTTTTTTTTTCATAATTAATTCTGATAAAGTCTTTTTATTGAAGTGTTTGGACCATTCGGATTTAATAATGCCAATACTTTTTAAGTTAAAACTATTGTCTTGCCATACTTCTTTTTCTACAATATGTGCTTTTTAAATTTTTTACTTTATAGCTCTATTACAAGAGAGTATTTAAAAATATTTTTACTTATTTTCACTGTTGGCTTACTAGTTATAATATTTTGTTTCAATTAAAAGTTGTTTAGAAATTACAATATGCACCTATACTTTAATATTAGAACACTGATGTAAAATATAAGAATCTCTTAATAGTATCCTTCTATTTATCATTTTTTTGTGTTTTTATTTTTAGACATTTTACTTCTACATATTATATTTATTTATAATATATTGATTGAGATATAATTTCATACTTAGAGAGTATGCAATTCAATGATTTCTAATGTATTCATAGAGTTGTGCAACCATCACCACCATCTAATTTTAGAATAATTTTATTATCCTAAAAAGATGCATCTCACCCTTTGAAGTTACAGACTATTGCTCTCTCTGTTTACCCCAGGAAATTGCTAATCTATTTTCTTCCTTTATAAATTTGCCTTTTCTGGACATTTCATATAAATTGAGTCATATAATATACATCCTCTTGTGACTGGCTTGTTTTATTTAGCATTGAAGATTCATTCAAGTTGTAACATCATGTATTGCACCACTTTTTTAAAAAAAATTATTGGAACAAAATTCACATAACCTAAAATTAGCCATTTTAAAATGAACGATTCAGTGGCATTTAGTACTCTCATAATATTTCATAACCACTACCTACATCTACTTCCAAAATATTTTCATCAATTTAAAATAAACCTTTTTATTTATTAAGCAGTTTCTCTCCATTCCCCACTCCCCGCCATCTGGCAACCCCAATCTACATTCTGTCTCTATAGATTTATTTATTTTTATAGGACATTTCTGTAAATGGATCATTCAATATAAAAAAAGTGGAGAAACTTAGTGTCTGGCTTTTTTTCACTCAGCATACCATTTTTGAGGTTCATTTATGTTGTAGGATATATCAATACTTTATTTCTTTTTATGGCTTAATAATATTTATTGTATGTATATGGAACAAACTAGTTCACCTGTTGATTCACCGATGAACATTTGGGTTGTTTCCACCTTTTGGTTACTATAAATAGCTCTTCAATGAATATGTATGTAAATGTATTTGTTTACCTGTTTTCAATTCTTCTAAATATTTACTTACAAAATGAATACTAGGCGATATGGTAATTCTATATTTTACTTTTTAGAAACTCTAAATTGTTTTCCACAGTATCTGCACCATTTTACATTCCCACCAGCAATGTACAAGTTTTCTCATTTCTCCATACCCTTTCCAATGCTTGTTATTTTGTGTTGTATTTGTATGTTTATTATAGCCATCCTAGTATATTTGAAGTGGTATCTCATTGTTACCTCTGATTAGCACTTCCCTAATGACTAATAATGTTGAGCAACTTTTTATATGACTATTGGCCATTTGTATATATATATATATATATTTAAAAAATGTCTATTCAGATCTTTTGGCCATTTTTGAATTGGGTCACTTTTGGTGGTTGTTGTTGTTTTATGAGTTCTTTATATATTCTGAAAACTAATATCTTATCAGATATATGATTTGCAAACATTTTCTTCCATTCTGTAGATTATCTTTTCACTTTTTTGATAAGCATTCTTTGATAAGCAAAATTCTTAACTTTGCCAGTCCAATTTATTTATTTGTTTGTTTGTTTATTTACTTATTTATTTGTTTATTTGTTTGCCTGTGCTTTTGGTGTCATATTCTTGAAGTTGTTGCCAAATCTAATATTATAAAGAGTTCTCACTGTTTTATTCTAATAGTTTAATAGTTTTAGTGCCTACATTTAGGTCTTGAATCCATTTTGAGACTCTAACTTCATGCTTTTACATGTAAATATCCAGTTTTCCAAGCATCTTTTGTTTAAAAAAATGTTCTTTCCTTTAATGTTTTTATCTATATATGTGAGGATTTATTTCTGGGCTTTCTTTCTTATTCTGGTGTTTTAGATGTTTGTGTTTATGCCATTATCATACTTATTTGATTACTGTAGCTTTATAATAAGTTTCAAAGTGGAAAGCATGAGTCCTCTTCTTTTTTCTCAAGACTGTTTGGGCTATTAGGGGCCCCTGGCAGTTCCATATAAATTTGAAGATCTCTGTTTTAACTTATGTGGAAAGACTATTAAATTTTTGATAAAAATTGCATCAAATCTTAAGACTGCTTCAGATAGTATTAATATCTTAACAAGATAAGGTGTTCCTATTTATAAACATGACATGCCTCTCTATTTATTCTATAATTTCTTTTAGCAGTATTTTGTAGTTTTTCACTGTACAAGTGTTCAGTTTCCTTGGTTAGATATGCCCACTTAGTTCTTTTTAATGTTATTTTAAATAGAATTTATTTTTTAATTTTTTTAGTTTGTTCATTGTTGATTTAGAGAAGCACAATTAGTTCTTTCATATATAGATTATATACTCTAAAACTCTGTTGAATTTATTAGCTTTAGTAGCTTCTTATATATTCTTGGATTTTCTATGTATAGGATAATAAAATCTGTAAATAGAAATTATTTTACTTCTTTTCCAATTTGGTTGCCTTTTATATCTTTTTCTTGTCTGATAGCTCTGGCTAGAACTTTCAGTGCAATATTAAATAGCAATAGTAAGAGCAGGCATCTTTGTTTTCTTCATGATTTCAGAGAGAAGTTTCTTTCACCAGTGAATATGAAGTTAGCTGTGTGTTTTTCATAAATACTCTTATTATGTTGAGAGATGTTTCCTCTATTCTTAGTTTTCTAAGAGTTTTCATCGTAAAAGTGTATTAGATTTTGTCAAATGCATTTTCTTTATCAATTGAGACAACTGTGTGTCATTTTTCCTTTGTTTTATTAACGTTATATATTACACTGATTGGTTTTCTTGTGTTGAACTGTCTTTACAGTCCTGGGATAAATCCACTTGGTTATGGTGAATAATTTTTTTAAATACCACTACATTTTACCTGCTAATATTTTTTGTGATTTTGTATCTTCATTCTTAAGAGAAATTGGTCTGTATTTTTCATGTGATGTCTTTGTCTGGTTTTGGTGTCAGGGTGTTATGGGTCTCATGACATAGTAATTCTTCCACTCTCTTTTATTCTTCAGTTTGTGAAAGATCGGTGTTAACTGTTTTTTAAATATTGTTTGGGATAAACCAATGAAGACATTTGTTCTAAGCTTTTCTTTGTGAGAGCTTTTTTGATTACTAATATACTTCCTTCTTTCTATAGATATAAATTTTTTGTTTTCTTTTGTGCTATTTTAGAGAGTTTGCCTTTTTCTAAGAATTTGTTCATTTTATCTAACTTATGTCATGCATTGAATACAGTTTTTAAATAATATTTCCTCACAATCATTTTTATTTCTGTAAGATTGGGGGAGATGTCCTTATTTATTCTTGATTTTTAAAATTTTCTCTCTAATTTTCTTATCAGTCCAACTGAAAGTTTTCCAATTTTCTTGATCTTTTCCAAGAGCCAGCTCTGGTTCAATTTTTTTTCTCTCTATTATTTTTCTATTTTTTTAAATTAATTTATTTTTTTTCTAGTAGTAATTATTATTTTTTTTCTTTTGGTCACTTTGAGTTTTGTTTGCTCCTTTTCTACTAATCTTTAAGTGTATAGTTAGATTGTTTATTAGATATTATTTTTATTTTTTAATACAGTTATTTGTATGTTTTTCATTTAAACATGGCTATAGATAAATCCCATAAGTTTTATTATGGGATTTATTATTTTCAGTATTTCAAAGTGTTTTCTAATTTTCCTTGTGATTTAGTCCATGGCTGATTAATTTTTTAAGAGTGTGTTGTTTAATTTCTATCACGTTTTAAAATATTCCAGTTTTTTGTTCCATTATTGATTTCAAACTTTATTTTATTGCCAGTTAAAGTACTTTGTATATCTTTGGTATTTTGAAGTTTATTGAGACTTGCTTTATGTCCTAACATATGATCTACCCCACAAAATCTACATTTAAAAATAATCGATATTTTGCTCTTGTTGGATAGAGTATTCTACATATGTCTTTTAGGTCTAGTTCTTTATTGTATTAGCTGGTTTATGGTATTTTTTCCAAATCTTTTATTTCCTTATTGATTTTGTTTACTTGTTCTTTTTGTTATAGTTATATATAACAATATACACATATGACTATATGTATATATAATTATATATATATATAATTATATATATATATAGTTATATCTGATGGATTACTCCTTTTAATACTTTTTGGTAACAATTTTCATGTTAAGGTTATTTTGTCAGATATTAGTTAAACCACTCTAAATATTGACTGTTTGCATGGCATATCTTTTTCCATTCTTTTATTTTCAATCTTTGAGTATTTTTTATGTAATATTTTTCTTGTAAACAAATAATAGTTGAATTTTTAAAAATAAATTTTAACAATTCTTTATTATTATTGAAGGTATACATTTCATATCAACTCCAGAACACATTGTTATAGTTTTGGCATTAAACATTCTAATACATTTTAAGGATACTTTAATGATAAAAATATCTTTGAAAAGTAAGTATACATAATTTCAGGCACTTTAAAACATTTTTTTATTATTATTATTTTCATAGTGCTTCTTTCTAAATATTTTTTCTTAATATTTTTTATGGAATAAATTTTCTGGCAATAAATTTCAACTTCTTCACTTTGTTTAAAAAATTATTTTGTCACCTTTATTTTAAGAGATATTTTGCTGGGTAGAGAATTCTAGGTATTTTTTTTTTCTTTTAATGCTTTAAATATTTTTTTAAATTTGGTTTGCCTAGTTTCTGACCACAAATCTATAGCAATTGTATCTTTATTCAGTTACAAGTAATATCCTTTTTTTCTTAAAATTTTAAAAGATTTTCTTTGTATCATTGTTTTTTAGTAATTTGATTATAAACTATCTTACTTCGAATTTCTTTTTTTTTATTGCTTGAACTTCTTGGTGTGTAGCTCTATAATTTTCATTCCATTTGACTTACTCTCTGAAATTATTTATTCAAATATTTCTACCCTTTCTTTTACTCTAAAACTCTGTCTGTATGTATTTTAGACCTCTTGATATTGTTTTACAGATTCCTGTCACATTTAAATTTTTTTCCAGTCTTCTATTTTTTGTGTGTTTTATTTTAGGAAAGTCATTTTGTTATATTTTCAAATTTATAATTGTTTCTGCACTGTCTGATCTGCAGTTAATCCTACCCAGTAATTTTTTACTTTATACATTATAGGTTTTACCCTTATATGTTCCATGTGGTTCATTTAGATATCTTTCATTATTTTCATTATATTTATGTTTACCATATTATTATTATGTATATTGAGCATGTTTGTAAAAGCTATTTAACATACTTATCTGTTAATTCCATTATTCCTGTTTCATTTCTAGGTATTTATATTGATTTTTCATCTGGTTATGGATTACATTTTTTAAATTTTGCCTATTTAATAATTTTTGACTTTTATAATTTTGAGTACTGTATTTTATTGTAGTTCATCAAAAAGGGTGTGCTTTGTTCTGACAGGCAGTTAGATTATTTGCATATAAGTTTGATCTTCTTAGGTTTTGTTTCTTTTTAAATTTATAGACAAATATCAAGTAAGCTTTCTTCTATTGAATATCACATGTATGTAATGAGGTGCCTTTACTATGGCTAGATGGGATTTGTCAACATTTTTGTGTCCTGTGTAAGTTCTGAGAATTTTACAGACAACATATTTTTCTTCAGAAGTTTTTTTTTTTTTTTTTTTTTTGCCTAGATTTATGTATGGTGTTTCACCCAATGGATATGCAAATTGGCATTAAGCCAAATATTCAAGGGAATCCTGGCAGATTTTTGGGTTCTTTTTTCTGCATACCTCCCCCATTCTTTTTTTTTTCTCAGTTCTTTGCTCTACAAATTCCAGTTATTATGGCCTTCTCAAACTCTGATTCATGTCTACTGAGCATAGTGAGTTTTTCATGCTCAGTTTGGTTTCATCTGCTTGTGCTGTGGTTCTGAAATTGTCTTCAGATAGAAAGCCAGGGTGATTGTAGGGCTCAACTCATGTTTCTATATCTCAGGAAGCGGTCATCTATTATCCATTGTCAGGTGCATGACATTAGTTTTTTATCTATATATTTTGTGTATTTTTTTAGTTGTTTATGGTGGATGCTAAGTGCAAAGTCTGTAAAATAATTCTACAGAGAGAATGTTAACCTTTAATTAAAAAACCCTAGTCTCAATTTTAATTCTAGTCTCAATTTTCTCACAATCACAGGTCTGTTACTATTTCTCTGAGCTTAGATGTTCCATCTCAGGAGGCCTTCCCTGACTTCACTGGATTGGTCTATGCTTTCCTAGTACTACAAATGTCCTGTTTGGTATCTCCATCATACTTGTAATTATGTGTTTAATGTCTGCCAACTCTGAGATGTTATAAGTTCTTAGAGAGCAGAAGATGTGATGTCTATTTTGTTCACTAGTCTGTCTGCAGATGCTAAAATGGGGCCTTAAACATGTTTTCAAAAAAAATTATGGGGTAAATATATACACATTTAAAAATAAGTTTGTAATATCAATTATTATTATTAGCTCAGTAAACTTTAAAAATATTTCATAAATTTGTACTTCAATTCCTCTTATTTGGAAATTGAAGAGATGATTGAATACTATCAAGGTCTCTTACACATTATAATTCCATATCTTTTATTTGATTTGATTCTTGCAACTATATGGTAAGGAAAAATAAACAACCATTTTAATTTTCAGATTATGAGTGTTAAACAATTTTTGAGATTAATCAATGTGTGTAAGATTACATAGCTAATTAGTAGTTAGTATTGCAGCTGGGACTCAAAAACATTTGGCAATTGATCAGACTATAATTTGAGACACCTTTTCTATTATAACTTAATCAATCCATTATATTTCTAGTGTGTAAGTTTAAATCCTTATTCCTCAACTATGTACGTTATATCTATGTAATTTCCACCAAAGCCCTACATGTGACATACATAGAGTAGTGAACAAGAAATATTTATTCATTTGATTTAATTCTCTATTGGAAACTGGAACTTGGGCTTCACATGTGGAAACATTCCTCCTAAATATCTCTGTGCTCCATGTGCCATATAGGACTTTCTTGGGGTAATTGATTGAAGCTGGTTGTTAGACAAATAAATGATTGATGTAGCAAAGTAGGCTTTGAATTCCTTGCATCTGGATCCTCCAGCCTCAAGGGTATAGCACCACAGCTTAGGTTCTATCCAGTAGGATGGCGCTGAGAAGTCTAGGCATAAGTATGTAGATTTCACCCCTCTTAACCTGTTTCTCCTCTTTCAGCTTTTATGTATCTTCTATCCTGGCATCATATTAATTTTTCCAAAGTTTTACTTAATCAGCTATTAAAACCTTAAGTACTTAAGTACTTTCTAGTAACAGACAGATAACATAAGTATGTAAACCTGTGGTTATAAAACAGTAGGGTGGATGACTTTTGTAACAAACTAGAGCTGACTAGGCCTTAGCTTCAAAAAATTAATTATTTTTAAAAATGATAATAAAACATTTTCTGAGCAAATAAAATACCTGTTCATTGATTTCAGCATGTGGTCTGTGAGTTTGTGCTCCTGCTGTGAATAATATCATGCCTTTGCTCAAATGTCTTTAATGTCTTCTACCTAGTTACATGGAAATATACATATTCCTCCAGACTCTGGGTAAGATCCCCTGATACCTTAGTCCCAGCTTACCTTCCCAGTATCTTCTTAGCTCTGCTTCCTGATATATCCCCTCACATTTTTGTTTAACAGGCAACTGACTGTTCCTCCAAGCAGGCAGCATTTTGTCATCTTATTCTGCCTATGCCATCCCCTTAGCCTGTGATATTCTCTAAACATTTTGTATTACTGCAAAATGACTGCCAGAATTTAAGACCTATCTCAGCTACACTCTCCACAGTTAGAATTTTTCTAAAGACTCCTACGAAATGTGTCCTTTATATTTGAATAGCTCTTTAGAGGAAATTTTATTTACTCCTTAAACACATTTTATGTACCTTTACCAGAAAAGCATAGATGAGAAAACTAAAACATTGAAAGCTAAATGAGTTGACTAAGGCTATCTATTTATTATCATGACTAATGGCCTTTCTGTGAAATTTTACCTGGACTTATATACCTAGTATTTGTATACTTTTATACCTTTCCTTTTACTTTAAAATTCTTATTAGATGAGCCTTACTTTTCCAATTTTCATACTATCCACAGAACTTTTTAACAGTGCCTGGTGCATTGAAAAATATTTATAAATATTTGAGACTTGAATAGTATATGCTAATACGTGTGTATGTGTGTGCAAGGCACGCGCTTGTGTGTATGCAGACATAGATGCCTACGTGTATGTGTAATGCAAGCAGGAAGCAGTATCCAGAGCAAGCTTGGGAGTCAGAAAAAATGAGGGCTTTTGCCCAAGGAATATATTTCAGGTAACACAGTGTTATTATTCCTGGATGCTAGTTGACAATGGCATCCATGACAGGTTTTCTCCAAACCCATCTTTTTTCATCTTTAATTTTCTCATTGATGGCAACTGCCTGCTACTTATTGGACCATCTACCTTTACCTCACCACTGAATCCACCCTCACCCTCTTCTTAACCAGCTTGAATACAAATAAAGCCTTCAATACAACAGAAACTTTGTTGCTACACATGATGACAGTGATGTCATGATTTCCTCAGCAACAATCAATCTGCTTTGTAAAAACTCTAAGAAAAAGGGATTAGAAGGACTCTGTGTGTGTATGTGTGTGTGTGTGTGTGTGTGTGTGTGTGTGTGCCTAAAAACAAATACACACAAGTATCCATGTATATACACTCATCAGTTTTTCCCAAAGGATATCAACAAATAATTCCATTGCAGCATCAGTGAGATGAATCCTAGTTGATAAAGTGGTTTTCACGGAAATGACTTAGCATGCTTTGCAAAAACAGCTTGCTCTGCACATGAGAAAAAGTGAAATGGTAGCTTGAGTTCTCACCCCACTGCAAATTTAGCCTATGGTTATCTGGGACATAGCTTGGGTAGGAGCAGAAATTTAGGAAATATGGTTTATTTCAAACATGTTCTGTTGCAAAGGTTAAAAATATTCATATTTGGAATCTGGCTCCTGTCATTTATTTGTTTCTTTTCTCCAGAGATTGCAGAAGCTGTGAGCTCCTGGGGATGGGAACTGCATCTTGAGAGTCATAAGGGTATCATTCTTTAGGACTTATTGAGCACAATATAATTGCTTGAAATAGATGACCTCATCTAATTCTCTTAGCAATCTTGAGTTTGAGGTAGGTGTTATTAATTATTCTCTATAGTGAAAAAATTTTAGGCTCAGATTGGTTATGTGATCTAGCCAAGGTCTTGCAAATGATAAATATAATAGTTGGGAGTCAAACCCAGGTAAACAAACCATACCTTATTGCCTCAGGACTTTGAATAATGCATAGCTCTTGGTAGATGTTTGGATAAATGAATGGATCCAGAGTAAAAGAGTGAAGTTAGGAAGATGTTAGGGAAAGAACTGGTGAGTTATTGTCAATTCTATATTTAAGCCTTGTAGTGGGAGAGGGCAGGTAAGTTATAGGACTCACACCATTGACCTATCAGACTTTCACGCTGTTAGTGTCTTACTAACTAAACTACTTAACCAAATCTCTCCAGAACCTTCCTAAGGTATTTATTGACAGCCCCTGTGATAAAAATCCACTTATATCGGCTGAAGCTGAACTTAGAACAGCATCTAAGGATAGACTTTTTTCTTCAGAAGCTCAATATAAAAGCCCTGAATTCTCAGCCGCTGGACTTGATCAAACTCAGCCTCATTTACTGGCTCTGACTTAGCCCTAGCCAAATGAAAGATATTTCTTAATATGTAGGATGGTTTAATAAATAACTAAATAACAGAAATGGTGAGTGGACCTTCAAATACCAGACTAGGGGAGCTTATTAGGGAGAGAGATTTTGGCAACTGTGGGTTCTTCCTAGGACAGCAGATTTTTTTTTTTTTAAAGGCAAACATCCTCTCCCTTAGCTTTGTCTCAAAATTAAGAATTTATTTATTTTTTCCTGCATGGTCTTTCAAGGGAATTACTGTGCCCAAAGACACCAAAGAGACCTATCGCCCATCCTGGGAATGGTCTTCTCCAATTCAGATAGGGCTCTCTGACTGTGTTTCCCCTTTAGCCACAGGACATGGGATTTATATTCCCCATGAAATCAGTGCCAGGGCTTTAGTCATTGAAAGTGAAACAGAAAAATACCTGGTTATCCACCCATCAAAGCACTGGATGAGCCTTTCTTTTCCTCACTGAGACTGCTATCATTAATTCCACTCCAGACTCCTTATTCACAATTTGTGGTCCTTACCCAGGATTGCCAGAGGGGGCTGAGAACAGTCACAATGCAGGGGCAGATATAGGGCTCAGAAATGCCGGTTCTTGCTTGAGAAAGTAGTAGATGAAGAAGCATCAGGTTAAAGGGGCACATAGCTTGACTCCCAATGTGGGCCATTTCTTCATCTGAGACAGATGCTAGTTTCCATTACTTCTGATATTTCACAGTGGTAAAATTAGAGAAAAATTTCACCAGTGCTATATGTAAAATTCTGATGAATTTTTTTTTTAATCAATTCTCTACCCTGTGTGGTAGATGGACATATAAAAGCTGAATATTTTTTCTTTTTCAAGAAAGAATACATAACTTAATTTAGACTGAAATTAAATTCTTCAAACTATTCTGAAGTCATGCCTTCTTTTCAAAAAATTCATTTCATTTTTAGAAATTTTATGTTCCAAATTTCTATATTTGACCCACCTCCAGTTTTCATAGACCTCAAAGAAGCCTATCTATGGAACCCAAGGACATTCTCCAGCTCACCAAGATTAACTATTAATATTATATCTTGCTTTTTCTTAGTATACTCTAGTAATAAAATCTTTTTACAGCCTTGCCACCTGTCTCTCAGCTATGCCAATTACATAAAATAGGGCTGGATGTTTCTATTGACCAGTGCCTGGTCATATTTTATCTCCTGTGGTTGGGAAAGACACACTCCTTGAGAAATGTACATCTGGAATGAACATGGTCATGTCTATTCCAGGCTCCTGTGCCCCTGGATGGTGAGTTTTCTCCTGATGATCTTGAACACAGAAACATATAAGATGAGAGGGCTGAAATAGCAGAGCTTACCATGTCTACACAGAAAAAGAGTTTAGTTCCAGGGTGAGTGGGACTTTCATACTTAAAATGTTTTGTGTAGTTTCCTATATAAATTCTTGATCTAGTAATGATGTTTCTGACAAAGAACTGTGCCTTTGGGATGAAACAGTTTTCTATTATAAAGGCAATTAAAAAAATTTCTAAAGAGAAACAGAGTAAGACTTTGAACAACTTACAGAGTGTCATGTGAGCAGCAATCTATCATGGAGCAGTACATAAAATGACACTAGAAAACAGAGTGCAGAAATTTTTTCAGGCCAAAAATAAAGCCTGGAGAGGGTGAAAGGTAGAGTGAGCCTCATTTTTCTACTGTACCTACATTCTTAGATTAGACCTGGGGGAAAAGCCATTTACTATAATTTTTTAACACCCTTAAATCTTTATCTTTACTTGTAGAGATATTTTTTAAATGTCAAAACATCCTTGAATAACTGGGTCTGGAAATGAAAATAGTCTTCAATTTTGGCATTCATTCTTAGGCAGCTACCCAGTAAAATAAGTTAATGAGGAAAAGCTGGCCATACTTTCTGTAAAAGTTAGGGCATATGCTCATTACCAAGAGTGGGAAGAAGATGATCTTGCAATGGCTATAAATAAACATTGAATAAATCTGTCAGTGCTCAAGGCCTTCTGCAGGAATCCTATAGAGGTCAAGTAACTTCCCTGTTTATAAATGTCCTAGCAATGACATTTGCTGCATCATGAGAGACAGGTGTTGAACACTTCATAACACTGCTGACCCAAGGATAATTTGTTCAGTGGGCTCTAGCTACATTAATTTTTATTTCAAAGCAGGAAGTCAGGTCTTCTGGAGGCATTAAGTGGGATAGGTGAGGGCCAAGGGATTTAGGTGGATAATATAAGTCACATTTGGAAAGTTAATGAATTTCTCATTCTTATCCCAGTTTGATTTTTTTTAAACTTCTTTTTATGTTTTTTTTTTTTTTTTAAGAATATCTGGGAAACCTGGTATTCAAGATGTTATCTCATTGAAAGTTATCAGCACAGGCTGATGTTCAGAGGAGAGAAAGAAGAGAGGAAGATGACAAAGTTCAAATCAGCAGTGTGTTAGACAATTAATACACAATAGAAGTGATGAGAAAGGTGAAATAAAAACTAGAAAAAATGGGGAAGATAATAAGTGAGAGAATACAACAAGAAAAAATTAAAATTAAAAAATGATGGGGGAGATGGGAGGTAGGTGGGGAAAAGGGTTAAATATGTTGTGACAGAAAGAAATCTAACTATGGGATGTGAATACACTGTGTGTGTGTGTGTGTGTGTGTGTGTGTGTGTGTGTATGCCTTACTATTAAAGTGTACAGCTAAAACTTATTTGATTTCGTTAACCAATGTCATCATAATTTTTTTAAGTAAATAAATACAAAAAAGTTATAGACATAAAAAAAGTGAAAAATGAAAGAAAGAAAGGATCAAAAAGTACATATGTGTGGAGTGAGTGGAGGGGAATTAGGGAGATAAAAGGGACCACAAAAACATGCCAATGAGAGAAAGAATAAAAACAGAATGCAAAGGATAAAACAAACAAAACAAAACAACTTTGTTTAAGAAATAATTAATAAAATAGAGGCTGTAGAAAGGAAATTAAATGAGTATAAAAACAAAGAGAAGGAGTTATATCTGAGAGCTGAATAGGGGAAAGCACCTGGCACACAAGGGAGATCTCAGCTGACAGGGATGGAAACATATTGGCTGGGCCAGAGAGAACTGGACTCTTATGTGTCTGATGTCTTTCACATCTATTTCATCACAGAAAATTTATGGCTGAGTTAGATAATAAGGTGAAAATAAGAGGAAATTCAGTGTCAGCTTTAGGTCTTTATGCTGGGTGTCCAGACTATTCTATGATTAATAAACCCAGACTCTGATTTTTCAACTTCATGTGTCTCTGGCATGGGGTCTATCCAGAGACAAGAAAGCAACCTCTTCATGAAATAAGTTGTGGCTATGTCATTGGATGATTCCAGGACCTCTTTGTTAAGATGAGAGTTCCTTCCTTGCAGACTGAGGTTCTAAGCCTGACACTCTGGCTTACAAGTGTACTTGAATGAACAAGAAAGATACTTGTTTCTGGGTAGAGGCTCACTTTGGTTTTCTCCTTTCGCCTACTTTTTAGTACTAAATGTTTGACATTGTAGAAAGATGTTGGCTACAAAACTAACAAAGTTAGGGCTCATAGTAAGGACAAGAACCTTAAGAGAAGGTCTGTAGGGTCCAGGAAATGAGACAATGTGTTCTGAACATTTGTGCACCAGCAAGTCTCAATCTGAAGGTAACTGTGACTCAGCATTAACCACTGGTACATTAGCAGAAAGGCTTGTAAATAAGAAGGCATGAATGAGCTTGATTATCTCCTCAGACAGGCATCAAAATTCCTGTATGAAAGTCAATAGAGTTTGCTATCATTGTCATTGTGTTTCCTGAGGAGGATTGCAGTCTGATAATGCAAAGTGACAAGGACCAGCTCTTATCTAAACAGATCTTCTGACTGAAATTCAGACTCTAAAGGTCATCAGATCCAGTCTGCTGCCAAAACTGGACCCTACACACTTGCGCAGGGACAGCCAAGATTGCATAGCTCAGAGAGAAGGTGAAGTGGAAAAGCTGGAGCTATCAGAAAGGAATGCCTGTTGTATGCCTACCAAGCCATTTTTTTCCCTCATGAATAGTAATCTTGATTATAACTACTTGGTTATAACTATAAATATTAGGGGAAATGTAACTATAAATATTAGGGGAAATATAACTATAACTATAAATATTAGAGGAAATTCAAACTTCAGTTCTCCCTAGATTTGTCATTAGAAAACCCATGTGTGAGTTCAAACCCTTCCTTTTACCAATGGGATTATTTTTATTAAGTGACCTAATATCTCTGAGCCTCAATTTTTTTACCTATAAAGTGGTGTTGATAATGCACACTGTGTATACTCATTGTGAAAATTCAGGGCAATATAATTCAGTGTCAACACCCTTCTGGTACATAATTGGTAACAAATACATAAACATTTTTATTACTGCTATTTATAAAGAACCTGATTGGCTTAACAACAATTTATAAAAGCCTTATTTCAATTAGCTCAGATAATCAGGAAGAAACAATTACTTCATTCTGAAATATTGCTCTGGGTTATGCTGCATTTATATGCACTTCCCACACATACATTTACTCATACTCTGCCTTTGAACATGCAGTGGGCAGGTCCTAAGGAAACTGTGTAGTCTAGGAGAAGCTATTGTTTCCCCTGCAACAACAAGAGACTTCATCCTCCCACTCCCTCTCCACTTGAGTGAATAAAATTGAATCAATAAAATTTAGCAGATTAAAAAAAATGGAGTCATCCCACAGCTTCATTACCTTGTAAGAGATAATGGCAACTTCAGATTCCAGAGGGCAATTACCAAACTATAACACATTATTTATGAGCAAATCACACACACACACCCTCTTTCTGAGCTGATTCCCTACCATCTTCCCTCAGTGCAGAACATACTCCCATCAGAAAGTGCATCTCTGCCCAGGAGTGCAGTGAACCTCTCTTCTCAACCACTTTTTACTTATCATCACTCTCTGAGCTGCATGTCAAATATCTGAACCCAAAGTACAATATCACCTTTGCAAAAAATGTCCTTTATCATCTTACAGATGCAAACTATAGTAAAGGCTTGGATGCAGTTGTGTCTCTGGAAATGCTTGATCCAGGATATTGCTGGCTGGCAGGGCTATTTTCTCCTATCATTTATGCTCTTTGCAGATTGTCTTCTGTCCTTCAGTCAGACATCTTTCACATGGCTGAATTCTACATGGTCCCTATACATGTGCCACTATGTGTGAGGTACACAACAAAGATGGATCACCAGTGAGGAACTGAGGCTCACGGTCTTATGTCTCAAGTTAAAAAAATAAAAAAAAGAGAGGAAAGAAAAAGTCTCCAACCTATTCAGTTTAGGTAAAGTACCTTCTTTTAAATCAATGACTGTGATTCTGTTCAAGAAAGCTAGATTAATAAAAAATAAAAATAAATATGGCAGCTCTTTTGGAGTGATGGGAGACGGACCTTCTTCCAGTTGTGGAGGAGAAGATGAAAGTGTACTTTCCTGAATAGACAAAGACAAAACAAAAAATATCCATTTTGGCAGTGCAGTGATTTCTAGCAGCAAAGCTAATGAAAACAGTTGTCCTTTATGTTGGGCCAAGCAAGCTAAATGGGATTTTCTGCTTTATCTGCCCTCACTATTTTTCTATTGCAATTATGGAAGCTTAGTCCCTATGTGCTCACTTGGTGTTGATAGTGGATGAGCTGAAAGAAAAGGGCAATAAGTAACTCACCAACTGAAGACTTGCCTAACTGCAAATTGGAAAGCTCATCCTCCTCTACATAAACAAATAATTGAGATTTTTCAAGATTGAGCTTTAGGATCTCTTTTTTCTCACTTGTCTAAACCTGAAGATCTCAGAAAATCATTATGTGATTATTATAAATATATATAAATGACACATAAATATATCTTTTGTACACATTTTTCTTCTGGTTTCTAGACAAATGTATTCGAGTGCCTTCCTTATTTACCTTCTCGGATGTTTACTAAAGTACATCAAATTCATTATACTAAAAGCTACTTAATAACTCTTTATCGACCACTCCTTTCACTGTGCCCTAACACAGTGGTCCCCAAACTTTTTGGAATCAGGGATCTGTGCACCTATAAGTATCTAATGCCTAATGATATGAAGTGGAGCTAAAGCAGCTGAGGAGCAACTTCAAATACAGATGAAGCTTTGCTAGCTCACTGCTCACTTCCTACTGTGAAGCTCAGTTCATAACAGGCTACAGACAGTATCAGTCCGCGGCACAGGAGTTTGGGACCCCTGCTCTAACAGATTAAATATAATTGTTTTTCATTTGATGACATAAACCTGAAGCATAACAATTACCTTTGACTTCTGCTTTAGCTCCCTCATCTAATTCATTAACAAGACACATTAATTAAAAAAATTTAAAAACGTATTCATTTCTCTCTGTGTCAAGAAAAATTTTAGTTCAAACTATAATCATCTTCATCTAAACCTCTGAAATGACCATCTGTCTGGTCTATGGTCCAACATTCCCAGCTGCAGCAAAAGTGACTGGTTCAAAATTTAAATGTAGTGATTTTATCCATATTGTTAAAGACTTTTCAATAGCTCCTCATTACTGTCAAAATAAATCTAAGAATATTACTTGTGAAACATATAAAGGTAAAGGTGGAGACCCATCTAGATTCAACTGCAGAGTTCTATGTTACCCTAAATGATAAACTTAAACAATCATCGTGCCAAAGCCAGTAAACAACAACAAAACAACAACAACAACAACAACAACAAAAACCCACTTTTTAAAAATATTATAAGTTTGTATCTTTGGATATCTGACTCTCTAATCAATATTACATAAAATATGTAAAGTATGTTTTCTGGTTGATTGTAAGAACAATGGATCCTCAAAAACTGACAAAAATGAGAAGACTCCAATCATAGAAATTAGTGAAATTCCAAGAGTTAAAGAAAACCTAAGTCAAGAATGTAGAATAAACTGGGCCATGACACAATATATTTCTATATGTATGGTGGTTTTGTATATCTATGTGTATATTGAGAAGGGGTATTCAAAGATAATAAGTATCTCATATAAATTTCAAGCCTCCTAAAGTAATTTTGATGTTAAACTTTCAGATCAACAAATATTAATTTTTTAACAAAGTGTTTAGTGTAGTGGTTAAGAACATGAACTCAGGATCCAGAGTACTCAGCTCAAATCCTGGCTCTGCTACCTTGTACTGCTGAACTCTGGGCAAATTACTTTATCTACTTGTGCCTTACTTTCCTCAATTATGAGAGGAATGATAATATTTGTACCTTCCTCATGAAAGCTATTGAGAGGGTTAATTAAATTATATATGCAAAGCACTTAAAACAGTACCTAGTACATAATAAGCACTGTGGGTATGTAGTAGGAAAGATAACTCCATATTAAAAGCCTTCCACATCTTAATCTTTGAAATTCATCAATATGTTACATTATGGAAAAAGAGCCTTTGCAGATGTGATTACAATTAAGGACTTTGAGATGAAAAGATGTAACATGATATATTTGAAATAGACCTTGACATTGACAGATTTCAGGTCTGGAATAGCAAACACTTTTATATATGCTTTTGCTGTCCCATCAACAACTCATTATAGCCTCCTTCTCACCATCCCCATCTTTTCTGAGTCAAAACAGAGACTAAATCTTTCTCTATTCATCCCTCCAGATAGCCACCACCAACCAATTGGTACTGGAATACAAAACTAAACTAGATTTTCTTCTCTGAGTTTTTTGTGGCTAAAAGGCATTTCAAGTTGAGGGGAAAGCATGGGCCAAATAGTAAAGAACCAGTACAAGGAAGTCTGAGGAAGACAGAAATTAGGGGTAGGCGAAGATTATGGTGGAAAGTTGTGTTGGGCAAGCAATGCTCTAGAATCTGAATTCTTAGCTTCTTCTTTACCCTAAGAATAGACCTGGGTTAAACTGTGGAGTATCTTAAACAACATGACTTATTCTACAGACAACTGGTATGGGCACCAGAGGTTTGGCTGGTCCAAGGTATGCCTGGTCCAAGGTCTGGCTGTGATCCAGGCCTGCAGCTAGGAATAGGACTCCAGATTTAGAATGTTATATAAACATGCTTCAGCTTATTGTATCATGCATGTGTGGTTGAACGCACTATTGTATTATGCTATGTGTGTAGCAATGTGGTTCCCTGGAGAGCAGAAGGGGAGCATAAGAAGGGGAGCATAAAAAAGGGGAGCAGAAGAAGTATGCACAATACCACCCTCCCCACATTAGACTGTGCTCCCCTCAATAGAACTGTACTTCCCAACAGAAGTGCGCACAATAAAGTTGGTGCATGCCATTTCATTCTCATGTCTGCCTCTTGTGCATTCCAACTGAGCATCTCACCATTGAACCTTCTCTTATCGATCAACTCGGTACTGATACTTGGAGTGGCGGTGGGATGAGCTCGAGGCTGGCAAAAGTAATTATAAAAGTTTTTTTTTTTAAATAAGATATGATCATGTCAGAGCTGTACTTATGGAAGACTAATCTAGAACCAGTGCATAGATAGATTTAGTGGACAAAAACAAGGAGAGCACTAGTAGGAAGGGGATCCAAATGAAGGAAAGGAATGAAGACACAGAGGAAAATTCGGAAGGGGAATGAGTAGTGTTATTAAATTTGAAAGAGGTGCCTAAACTTCTTAGATAGGAATGACTTTAGTCAATTATTAGGTGAAGTTTTGAACTAACTCTGGGAAAATGATTTTATGTAGCTATAAAAGCCCAATGTGGGTGGCTGAGTGGTTGTTTTAATAGTTTCTAAATTGAGAAATGCCATGTCAGAGAAGGAAAGTAAAGACTCCTCAACCATGCAGTTTATCTGTAGTGTATTTTTTAGGTTCTAAATATACTTGTATAAGAAATTTGATAATCAGAGAGAAAAGTTACCTTACAAATTTTCTAGTACAGATGACAGGGTATCAGGGGATCATGACATTTTATGATGGTTTACTTCAGTATCCCTTCTCTCTCTATAGATGCAACAGTAGATGAGGCCAATAAGCAGGCTAGATCCATAATTAAGACTATGACAGCTATAGTGTTTCAAGACAGAGAAAGTTTGGGATGATATATTGTTCAGTCTAGTTTTTTTTTTTTTTAAGAACATAAATCTTTCTAAGATAGAGGAGTATTCATCATTACTTAGGCCTATATGAAGAATAAACTCTGTAGTATCACAACCCTAAAAGTCAAATATTCATTTTCTCTGTATATCTTAACTCTTTTAAGGTACAATGTGTTAGGCATTGAAAAAGCAGTAAAGCAGTGGAAAGAGGACCATATTTAAATTTACAAGTTGCAAAACCCAGTTAAAATCACTTAAAGGTCTCTGAGCCTCAGTTTCCTCATCTCTAAAACAGGCCCAATTATTTGTTTTGTACTATTGGAACATGAAATGAAAGATTGGCTATAAAAGTGCTTTGTAAACTCTAGAGCACCCACTCAAATGCTAGTGTTGTCATTTTCATTGTTCCCCCATAAGACTCACATAGAAACCTCTTCCATTTTCTCTTTCACAAGCTAAATAATCTCAGGGTTTTGATCTCTCTGCTCCAGTCTTTTTTTTCCCTCCCAAACCAAGAACCTTAGCTATATGACCAATGGCTAATTCTGAGGCTTGAGATAATCAAGTGTGTAATCTCTTGGAGATCAGTTACCAAAAGTGCCACCAATAAGAGCAATCTGTTGAAAAACTGATTGAGTTTTTATATTAAATGGCTTCAACTTTGTTATTAGAAGCAGTTGTTGCAAATATTTATCCATGCTCTACTATGTGTCTAAGCACAAGTAAGTGAAAATTCATAGGTCATCATTAAAGAAGAAAGAGGAAAAGGAGGAGGAGGAGGAGGAGGAGGAGGAGGAGGAGGAGGAGGAGGAGAAGA